>PNEQ01011408.1:5942-17993 GCA_003012365.1 Medauroidea extradentata | reverse complement strand
TAGTATGCAAAGTGGAGGATACATTTTCTGCTAAAATATTAATGATGTTTAATACTAAATAAAAATTAATCTGCTGGTTTTAACCAAATGAAACTGTCAGGCTCTGATCTTGACTACATTTAATAGTTATTTATCTTCGAGTTTTACTTAAAGGAAAGAAAATAGTTCTGATTTGTATGAATTATATTAGGACAGCATTATCATTAAAATAAATTAAACGAAAGCTATTTTAGTCCCGAAACTTTATTAAATAGGTACTAAACACATACTTGCTACATATACATTATGAATTCCTTACTTTACATTGGCTTTCATTACATGCCCGAGGCCCTTGAACAGCCTTAAGGGCATGGGCCCGAGTTCTTCGCACTTAATGACAATTATTTTTTAAAACCTAAATGGGAGCCGATATCGTAAAATCGCTTCGTAACTTTGTTACGACTGATTTAAACTGCGTACTCTAATTTTGTCGAGTCAGAAGACTGCAAAATAGTTGTTAATTAGATAATGAACGAAATTTCCTTTAAATTGATAAATTAGCAACACTCATTACACAGTTTATCTCGAAAAATTACATTGCATAGTAAAACCGATTTGCAAAAAAGTTACGAAGCAATTTTACCATATTGACTCTCGTATGGATTTAAAAAAATAACTCTCTCGAAAGCCCAGAAACTCGGGCCCAAACCCTTAAGAGGTAGTGAACTATAGCTTATTTTCTTACGTTTGAGGCACGGACACGGGAAGGCGATAAGTCGAATATATCACGTCTGTCAAACACCTCATCGCCTCTAAGCGAGGAGTACTGAACTAGCGAGCAGTGTTTTCGTAGAAACAGTTTTTCAACAGGACTTCAAGCGATGACCCTGTTATTTTATTTGTGGAAAATACGTGATAAAGTCCAATGCAGGTTTCTATGATTATGTTTTACGATTACGGTTGATATTTTCTCAGTTGCAACGATGTGAAAAAGACATTTTTAGCACTTTTGAGGAGCTTGGAAATCGTGTTTTAAATTAGCGGATGGCATTTTTAAAATCATAGGGTCGCAGTTTGAAGTGCGTCTTATTTTCATAAACAAACCCATTGGAAAACCATTTTAATATTAGTTATACAAGAAAATATACTTTCCGTATCTCATTACAACACGGCTCGCGTGACAGGTCTACTAACTCTTAAGAGCGCGTGGCACATAATTCAACGTTAAAATCATTAATATATAACTGTAAGTTTCTTGAAGACAATTTGCGAAAAGTAAACAATAGCAATCCTAGACAATAGTTTTCGCCAAAGTTTTAAATAAAATTGGTTCTAGTGTTATGAACTTCTGAGGCATAATCTCTGACGCCGGAACCCCGTACATTTAACTGCGGCGCAAGAGATCACGCGTTACGAAATAGTAATTCTGGATAAATATTTACTCATAAAGTTGGCAAATACCATTATCTAGGATTGTCAATGAGTATTTTATCCATACTAGCTTCGAAAATAACGTAGAAATCAATTGATGTTTTCAGCGTTTATTTATCTCTTAAAATACCATTATCGAGGATTGTCATTCAGTATTTTATCCATACTGGCTTCGAATACAGCGTAGAAATTAATTGATGTTTTCAGCGTTTATTTATCTCTTAAGCTTCGCGTCTTATTTTCTGGGCTGGTTTGGCCTCACTAACGATAAAATGGAATCTCCTGCTTACTTTATTATTTACTTGTTGACTTATCATATAGTGCCTAGAAAATACTACTTTATACTTTCTTAATTTCTTATTTCCTTTATTTACGACTACTTTCAGTAAATTTTATCTTCAAAAGAATTTGGTTTTGTCCCTACAAATTACCGTCATTAACTGCTGTTTTAAAAGTTTTATAATGCAAGATTTGAACATTTCATGGGATGTGTTCGTGTGTACAAAATTATGCTTACGAAATTTATTTGTAAACACTAAAAGTGGCATGATTCTGTAAAGTAACTTTGTGGGAAATGTTTTGATTAGGGTATTCGCAAAAGGCACTCAACATTTTATTACACACATCATTCGTAATGTAAATACAAAACTGCATACATAAAAAGCATTAGTGACACTCTAAATATATAAAACACTAAAAATTCGCCTTCACATAACACGTTTTAAAACCTTTACAACCAAGATAAACAGAATTTCACACAACCTACACGCGTTAACGGACAAATATAATATAATCGAAACGACCAGGCTCACAAACCCAAGGAGCAAAATGTTTTATCATATCACATGTTTAAATAGAAACTGTTTGCTATCTTATAATCCTTATAATTTTGTCTTATATGTATACAACTAACACAATCATGCACATGAATTATGAAAAGATTGCCGAAAAAAATTTCTGTAGTCTATTTTGTTGTATTTTTTGGAGCCACCACATATAAGTAAGAAGCAATCAGTGCTCAATAAGGAGGTCGTAGGCCCTATCTAGTGTCAGACCCCTGCCTCCGGCTCCGGGAGATGAGAAGACGGGTGGGCGGTTGTGCTTGGAGAAAGGGGAATGGGGATGTTGTTTGCATAACAAAGAGAACTGAGTGTGTAGTGTATTTACGGCGTATTGGGCGGCGCCCCTTAACACCTCGGCCATGCGCCCCGCCCTTCCTCTGCAAGGACCAGCAGGACCTAAGATCATTCATCACTGGCAACCGCACTCCAAAGGAGCTACCCGAAATTTCCGCCGGTAAATTTCATTACTAGAGCCCACAACTTTTGTAAAATGAATTCTGCAACAATTTGTTTGCAATGCCTTACGTGCACATCTGCAGTTCTGCTTCATGTTAATTGGCAGAATGTATTATTGCACAGGAGTGGCTCATTTGACTGCGCCAACAGGAACAAGGTTACTGCGACACCACACATCTGTGATTTGCGGGTAGAACCCTAGACGCTGAGAGTTTAAAGCAGCCAATCATTGACCACGAAGCAGAGCCACTTGTGTGCACATAAGGCATTGAAACAAATTGTTGCAGAATTATTTTCACCAAAAATCGTAGGCTCTAATCCATCACTAGAGACCTGAAAAATGCGCGTTTTCATTTGGGCAGAAGCTAGAATTCCAACAACTTTAAATTATTTTTTCACTTTAACAATTGGCCTGTGGCTCATTTGACACCTCCTCGAAGTCTCTGAGCCAATAATGGTAATGTAAGTAAAACAGACCTACATCACTTTAACAGCAAGCAGCTAATGAGCAGCTGCTGTCTGCTTGAGTTCACATATATTCTTGCATGCTAGCCTACAGGTCAGTGAACCCGCGAATTATTCCGGTCTCTATCCATCACACACTAGAACCATACATGTTTTCAAAACAGCCTATTTTGCAGTTGTACGCCCTCGATGTTTTCCTGAACAATAACTAGAGTCATGTAAATTTCACGTCATTATTTGGCTAGGTTAGATTGTAGGCTACTGGTCTGTACTCGCCCGAACACACCTCTCGTGACGTAACTGGCATCGGACCATCGTGCATTTGTGTGCCCACGTTTCAGGTTAGTGGGCATTTTAATACTGACTGATGAAGCCCTTCTGAAGGCGCGTCACATACGCGGTCGGCCAGCAGTAGAAGTATGGTGAGCACGCAGTAACTTTGAGTCCACTCTGCTGTTTCGAAAGACTCTAACAATAACACATTTGCGGTGAATCAATGAACGAATTGTTGTGAAAATGTTATTTTAATCTATGTTTTAGACATAATTTATATTTGGTTGGGCGGCTTTAGTCAGAGGTAGCTACTTTATACCGAAACTAGTTAAATGGTTAAGTTAAGGGTGAGGATCACTGTTAATGAAATATGTTAATCTAATTACGGTGGCTTTACTCTACATAGTTTATATTACAGAATAATATAAGGTTAAACTACATAATTTAGATAGGAGGGGAGCGACTGTTTTAGATAATTAAGTTCATGTTCTACTCTATGAGCGGTGACCCTTTGGACACATTAGACCTCACCGTTAAGGCCTTGTTATGGAGTTTTGCAGTGATTTCGAAAATATTTTTTTATTGCTACCTAATACTCATATCAAAATTTCGCTGTACAGTTTTAACACTTATATGTTATAATTTGTAGCTGAATTTTTTTGTAGAATTATACTGAACGGTTTTTTTAGATTTCATTACCCAAAGTACCACGTTTTTCGTCGTGAAAATAAGCAAAAATGAAGGAAATAATGTTTTGCTGGTGAATGGTACATTATTTAAAAAAACGCATCCACAGTATTGTGCATCGTGTGATTGCACATTGACTCAAATTTTTTCAAAACTTTTGGTTAAAAAATATTTGAGTTATTGGCACCAGTCTGAAAAAAAAAAACTCGGGAACAAGCCCTTAAATGACGTGCCGGAAGCTGATGATGAATGTGTTTGGCTATCGACGGACGGCGGCACGTCGTGGGTCTCGACCCAGGACCATTCTGGCGAGCTGGTGATGGCTGGAAGGCTTGAAGGAGATAGACCATGATTCCCCCGATACTTTGCATTATATTACCACACTTCAGAGTGCAGGTGGGGAGAATCGCTGAGGCCCTTGTCTTGTGCAACTACCAACCTAATGGTACTGCTGTCGTCGCTAGCCCGTCTTCCAGGCGAGGCTCTTGGTATTTGGTAGTCATAACATTCCCCCCAATGTTACCAAAGTGATACGTCCCCTCGCACAACAGAATCCCGTGCTACCTGGTCTGGTGTTAGACTGATAACTACAGCCGCGATTTTGTCGGGAAAAATTTTTGCATAACTTCGTTTCAATGCCATCCACGCACTTGATTGCGCCAATCAGAATAAGGCGACTGTAACACCATACGTCTGTGATTTGTCAGTAGATCCCCAAGACAAGTGATAGTTAAACCGTCCAATCACAGACCATGAAGCAGAGCTGCAGATGTGTAAGGCCCTGAAACCACTTAATGCTAAAATCTTTTCGCCATAAATTCGTGGCTCTACTGACAACTTGTTTGGGCAGCAGATAATGTATAGAGACATGCAAAATTCGCGTTATTTTATGACAGCTGACTAGACTCCAAGTGTCTATAGGCTCGATCTACGTCTCCCGCTGGCCGATATTGTCGTGATCTGCCGCGGAGAATGCTTACATGGTAGAGAGGCCAATCTCTGTAAAGACGTAACACACGTAAATGACAACACATAAAAGTTCGTGGCCAATTGAATCACAGATTATGATCTGTTATGTATAGGGAAGTGAAGTTTAGTCTGCTACCAAATGATAACGCGAATTTTGCGTGTGTCTATTAATGTACAAACTGCTGAAGCTAGAGGGCGCACAGTACTGTGGAGTCTAGCATGTATATCGTTCAACACGCGAAAGATTTCTGTCCTTAAGAAGCTGAATCACCGGTTTTGTCAAAATTTTTTAAGTTGATAAAATAAATGAAGTGTGTGACGAATTACCAGCAATGTCTCCTTATAGACACATTACAGTTTACGATTGTGTATTAAATATAGTAAACTGGTAGTTATTTATTCTTTTGTACATGGTGAGAGATAATTACTAACTTAATTTTTAAATTAGCTTAATTCTTTCACTATTTAAAATTTCGAATACAATCTGCGTGGTGAACGTTTAGGTAATTAGCCAAATCTTCATTGAAATATTTTTAAGTAAATGTTACATAGGTACCACATTTTGAATCAGGACGAAATTTTGAGAAATTCTGAATGATTAGCAATACGGACACCAGGTTCATTTCCCTGTTAAATTTGAGTAAGAGAATACACGGAACTACTTTCGGCAAATCGCTGCCAACCATGCGAGCAGTAAGAGAACTAGTGTTAATGTTGACTTATATGCAGCAATGGCTAGTGGTATTTTCCAAAGGTTAATCTTTTAGTGCTCACTTTATCCCGAACGACCTATACCATTGTGTTAGCGAGCAGCCAATGAACAGCTGCTGTTTTCTTGAGAGCACATAAATTCTTGGAGGTTAGGCTACATGTGAGTGAATCTGCGAATTTTTCCGGTCTCTAGCTATTGTTATTCTGTGTCTATGTGTGTATGAATGCACGGATATGTATATAACAATGCAATACAAATATCCAAGGTGTCAATTTTCTTGTACCTTCACGCCAACGTCTAGGTTTACGAAAAATTGTAAACCGTGTCGTAAGGTGGTTGCTGAAATCTGTAACCCCTGTCCTTACCTAAATATCGCCCAACCTCCCCGAAAAAAAAAAAAAAAAAACTACTTGCTTGCCACTGGTGAGGTTTGGTGAGGTTAGGCCTACGTCCGAAATTCTCACGTGAGGGAATGTTGCGAACCATTGCCCATCGTGGCTTATACGGGGAAATCACGTCTTCCCTGCCCTTACATTCTGCAAGCTACATTCACGATTGAATCTCCGGCGTCTGTTCAATTTATTGTGTTTTTGTTGTTCCACTGCGTGGCCGCCGCGCCAGAAAACGGCTTAGCCAATAGGCGAGGTAAAGGCATCTGTGATTGGCCGATAATTCGAAAGGTGGGCGGGGTTTTGAGAAATGTGTCAATAGATGACAGCACTGTTACCGTAGGTTTCGCGGTCGCTTGCACGTAACGTAATAATAATTGGGAAGAAAACTTTCTTTTTAATACATAAATTAATGCGATGTATTATTTTCCCAAACCACGTAATCAAAACGCTGGATCACCAGTCTGTAGAAGCCAGCAGGTTTGCTAAAGAGGGCGTGATACATAATTCAACGTTAAAAGCATTAATCTATAACTGTAGGTTTCTTGAAGCCAATTTGCGAAAATTAAACAATGGCAATACTAGACAATAGCTGTAGCCAACGTTTTAAACAAAATTGTTTTCAGTGTCACGAACTTCTGAGGCACAATCTCTGACACCGAGACATCGTGCATTTAACTGCGGCGCAAGAGATCACGCATAACGAATTAGTAATTCTGGAGAAATATTTACTCATAAAGTTGGCAAATTCCATTACCTAGGATTGTCATTGAGTAATTTACCCTTGTTGGCTTCGAAAAAAACGTAGAAATCATTTGATGATTGTTACATTTATTTATCTACCACTCACTCTTACGCATTCAAACTATCTTGGTAGGTTACTTTTTGGATGCATGCGACCTACATACAGTTGACTTCAAAACAAGATTTATTATCCTTAAACGGATTTGACATAGTAAAATGGACTCGTAGTAAGTTGTCATCACTCCGAAATTTGAATTAAACTTACCTAAACCAAACCTACCGTCGCTATGTGCGAGAGATACCTGCTGCCTTCTCTCCTCTCAACTCACTCAGTACGTACCAGCGAAATCTTCGTTATTAACTAAGAAAATATTCATCTGTAACGGTACATACATTGACAACAAGCAAATTTTACAAGTTAGCCTTTGTGATCGGGTCCGTTAAATTTACCCAGTTTTTTTTAAGTCAGTGTAAGATTACAAAACATAATATAATGCCTTGCGGGCGGGCGGCAACTGGCAAGCGCAGACAACCTGCCCAATTTCGTCATAGGCTCGTTAGCCAGTAAGAACGCGTATTCAGTGTTTACGCCGGGGTTTGAAAATATGGCGTTTTAAAAGCTCAACAACTTGAAAATTAAATTACGCACGGAATTATGTGACTGCATTTGGTGCGAAAATATTTAGGGAGAATCCTGTAAATATTAAATTGTTTTTTTTTCTGGGTACTACCCACATTCTAATGTGGAGTGTATGGAATGTGTAATTAGCGGTCGTGGCAGAAGCTAGACAATGCCAGAACTGCGATGGGAAGTGTAAAGCTAAACCAACTAGGATTTATGTTACAGCAGGAATTGCCAGTTCGTGCCAGCCTCACTGCGGTAATGTGTTCCGTACTTCGCGTATAATTTCCGCAAGTGGTGAAGGCTGTGGTTAAGTTTCTCTCTCCAAGTCGTTTAGTTAGATTTATAGCCAGCTCTTTGCGACGAGCAGTTTTCTGTTCTTCCCTGTGCATTTAACGATGAAAAGTGTCCGGAAGAGTGCCGCAATAATGTTCAAAATTTCTTTATCCCTCATTACTTATATTTACAAGCACTGAAAAATCGCGAAAATATTTAACAGAGTCGTCGAAGAAATGTAGTATTTTATTCGTGACTCATGTGAACAGTTTAGGAACAAATCACACGCGTTCTGTGTTCAGAGGTTTCCCTACCTGCTCTTCAAACGCATTGCAGCGAATTGCGGCTATTCTTTTTTTTACGACACTTTTTAACGCAAATTATATTTGTATGTAAACGAAAAGAATACACACTTCAAACTATGTCGCTACAGTTTTAAAAATTCGACACATTAATTAGAAACATGTTTTTCGGGCCCCTCAAAATAGTTAAAAGTGTTTTTTCCAGACTGCCATACATGGAAAAATAACAACCTGATTCGAAAAACATAACTATAGAAATAAGCGTTAGACTTGGAACTATGCTAACCATAAATAAAATAATTGGTTACCGATTAAAGTCCCATAGGAAAAAGTATAGTATTAAAGCACTGTACGCCAGCTGAGTGGCTTGCACGGAGAGGCGACAATACATTATATACGTCGGTTAGTGGCAACCTTACCGCTCCTGCCTCACACACACAAAAGCAGCCTATCTAGGGAGGCCCCTTAGTTATGTACAGTTATAACTGAACCTGATAAAGAGAGAAAGAATGGTTCGAATGAACGACAGCCAATACCGATACAAAACCTTCAGTGATATGCAGAGCCATTTGCAGCCTAGCAAACACTCAAATATTCCCACGATTTTCATTTACGTATGAGGCGCGCTGGATTTCAGTTTTTAATTAAACTTAAAGTTTTAGAATCATTCATCCTGAATGTTCATCGAACAACCCCTGTAACTTGAGATCCGAAATACCGGGAAAATCTCCACAAAGTGCCAATCACATTCGAATGCCCGAATCTAGAGCATCACAGGCAACCCATTTCATATCAAACCGAGTACTCGCACACCAAAGCACTGGCAAGCCACATCTCATATGTGTAGCAATCCGGTCAAAATAGACTTTCATGGTTACAATTATTCGCATGGAGCTTAAAATTTGTACGAATGTTCAGAGCACCATTATAATTTAAATGTGGAAAGTCCCCATCGATCCCACATCTGCAAAAATTTTATTTAAGGTCAAAGTTAGCAAAAATGGGTTTTTGGCATTTTTCAGCCAAACGGTAAATTTTATCATAAAAATAGGCCAGACAAAAATTGTAGAGCATTCAATCATGTATAAAAACTGTTCTTACGCCTTTTTTTTCTAAGAATTACCATTTTTGGGATATAGCTATTCAAAAAGTTGTAAAACTCGTGTTCTCCGTAATATACCCGAGTACACCGACTATATACATCGCTGGATCTGTAATACGAGTAAAAATATTGGCCTGTGTAACGAATACGTACAAATTGTACGATTCTGAGAATACAAACTCAGAAGAAACCCAGTTTCTCATACATTTTATATGCCCGTATAGCCTTGGACAACATCTGTCTGTTTTGAATTGTCGGCGTGGTAACTGGCCTACGTATACCCGCTCCTCTCTTTAACACCTAAGCGAAATACTATTATAGGTCGTTCGGGATAAAGTGAGCACTAAATATTTAACATTTGAAAAAATCACTAGCTGTTTCTTCATGTAATTTAACATTAACAGTATTTACCTTACTCGTTATACGGCTGGTAGTGAATTGTCGAATGTAGTTCCGTTTTTTTTTCTTATTTAAATGTAACAATACTGAAATAAAGTAAACTGAAATTGGTGTATTTGAGTTTAATATAGAAAATAAACTTTTTTTATGAAGTTTTATCGGTTCCTACCGACAGCACAATTTATCTTACAGCGCAAACATCAAGTGACATGTCCAGAGAGGTTAGACATTTCGTGTCGTTAACCGTTACGCGCGGAAAGATACGAATTGGTTGAAAATATATATTTAGCAGTGATTTTTTAGTGCTTGCTTTATTCCGAAACCCCTGTAGTCTTGAACGTTCCTTCATAATGAAAACACGTGGTTATTGATAATATTTCGTAATAAAGCTCATGCTGTTTTTAATTTTAAAATAATGTCACGCTTTAGTAAACATTTGACTGAAAGTGAAATTGTTGCTGTTGATCGTGGCATGAAGACGTTGATTGATGTAAGTGTTGAAAGAGGTGATGAATTTTCGGAATAGATAAAAGACCAGTCTGCTCATCGACATCTATTTCGGGTGAATTATCACGTTCAAGATTGGCTTAGTAATCAAATGGACCCAGAAGACTGGGACTGGAAGTTAATAGACAATACATTGGAACCAATCCAGATTTTAGCCTACTCCCTGATGCGCCGAAAAAAAAAATCCTTAATACAACTTTTTTGTAATTGCAAAAAGAGGTGTAATGCTAAATGCGGCTATAAAAAAGTTGATTTGTTTTGTTCTTCAGCGTGTACCAGTTGTCAAGGCCAGTGGTGCGCTCAAATGATGAATTGCTATCAGAAGAAGATTCTTACGATACCAGCGAGGAGACGTATGATACATCACTGTTAGAACAATTTACTTGTATCCAGCAGGAAGAAGAAGAAAAAGAAGAATACATTACAATTGAAATTCCATGAGATAATTATTAATCAGACCAATAGTTTTCTCTAATTACTCATAATTCACACCACTTTCATCATTTCCAATAGTAACATTTTTATTTAATACAACATTATTAATTTTATTTAACAATGATATTCCGTCCTTCTCCGAAGTTTTTTCTTTTTGTACATTGTCACAATGTGCACGTGTACAATAACTTCGTAAGAAAACGTATTAACGAACATACTGTGACGCATTTGAAGAGGCGCATGTTAGGCGACGCCTTTAAATCGTAATTTTATACTTTTATGAAATTGTATTGGATTTTTAGACGGTACTTGCCAGTACAAATATATCTAACGAAAGAATATTAGCTTACATAGTTTTCCCATAACAGTACGTCAAGTTTTAAATTTGCATGATACGCTGCCATGCAAATATTGTAAACCATGACATACTTAAATGAAATAATTCGCAGTCAAATTACACGCAATGGACTACGTAACCTAATATTTATAAACCCACAACGTAATGTTTCGAATCTTTTAAAAAATCGCAAAATACAAGGAAAATGTATACAAATTCAGTAGTTTTTTCAATACTAAATTTATTCAATGTAAATTTCTCTACTAATAGATGTCGTAGTACACAGTGGTGGCCCTAAGCCTTTGCGGGACCCCGGGCATTGGTTCTTCACGGAGTCCCTTGTAGTCATATCATCTGAAATCAACAATATAACAATATTTTAGTAATTTGAATACGAAATGTTAATGTACACTTGCACCTGCGCATGCGCGTATACACAGATATATATATATGTATATATATGTGTGTATATATATATATATATATATATATATATATATATATATATATATATATATATATATATATATATATATATATATATATATATATATATATATATATATATATATAACGTCCTTGATATATAGTGTTTGCTAAAATAACAGGACACTGAAACAATTTAACACAAAATAATATTATACGAAAATGAGGTAATGAGCATTTTAGTAAATTATTTATTTGAATTTAATATTTAAAAATACATAAATATAGAATTTTTCAAGATACTCTATCAAGAGCCAGACTCAGAATTATCAAAAGTAGAAATTTTAATGAATGTAATGTAATATACAAAATTTGAATGTAAAAGTGTAAATTGTTACTTAATATCTTAGAATCATCTGACCCGGGGTCTCAGGTTCGATTTCCGGCCAGAGAGGACAAATATAAATGCCCCTATCTGGGTGTTATTGTTCCCACATCTCCATATCACAGAATATTTAGGAATACAGAAGTGAAATAGTCGGCAGGAAGGCGAACTCAGTCACACACGCCAGCAAAATGGCTTCCCTGGCCAGCAACATGGCGGAAACACCTACTGCCAATCAGCGTGAGGCAGCTGCTCTGCTAGTCGGCAGCCAGGCCAATAGGAAACCTGTAGTAACATGCAGGAGCCAAACAGA
>PNEQ01011406.1:0-17874 GCA_003012365.1 Medauroidea extradentata | reverse complement strand
TACTGTATATTAATAAGCACAAATGCGAATGCAAATGCTTAACCGACTATATAGACACAAACTTCTGAAGTTACCAGAATTTCACAGGCGCAATAAAAAAAATTGTTAACAGTGTAAAAAATAATTTGCATTATAAAAAATCGCGGATAATCCGCAAATCGGATGATCGAGTCGCGGATAATCGAGGTTCTACTGTACTTTAAAAAGTATATTATTTACAACTGTTTTAATTTTTATGTACCTGAACATTTGTGTACGGTTTATCTATGCTATTTACGAAATATTTAAACATAATTTGACAACATTAAAATTAAATGCGAGAGAAAATTATATTATTTTATTAGTTTATAAAGCTGTACGTATCCTTGCATTGTAGAATTAATATTATTTTGATCCATCGGCTCGTTCCGCGTACGTTTTCTTACGTAACCGTGATCGTGTTTGTCATTGTAGAACCGGCCTTAGAGGCTAGGATGTGGCGTGATGCGCGTGCTCTGTCGCCCTAGGCGCTCCCGTCATTGTAGGCCTCGTACGGGCAAAATACGTCGGAAATGGATGTTTTGAGGGTCCAGTATAAACAAAAGTGTCAGCAATCTCAATATGTCAGCAATATCTATATATCTCGCAATAGTTAAATTAATTGCGTAATTCAAACATTTTGACTGAATAGTTTAAGAAAGGACATTACATTTTAGCTTACCATACAAAATAAGTAATCAGGCCTGCGGTGGCTGAGTGGACACCAAAGTGATTAGGGTTCGATTCCCGGTGGGGTTGATGCCGTAGGGCCGGATTCGTCGTGGAACTGGGCTGACTACTCGTCTTGTAAATGCATACCGGTCGAGAAGCCGCCGCTTGGAGCGTGTAAGTCTGGGTCTTCCAACGCATTGTAAAATAATACAAATAAGTTCTCAGAAATATGAAATATTAGAAATTAATTTGAAAAACAGCCTGACAATAAAATCATAACCTTCAAATAGCTGTAAATTATTAACTAAAACACAATGAATTAATTAATTCCTTCGTGTTTTCAACATTGTATCGCAATCGGAGCTCTAAAATATTAAAAACGCTCGGCGAAGCATATTTTCAACACTTAAAATCGATAATGCAGATGCAAAACCTCGTATGTCAATTTTTCGCAGTATTTACATATTTACACATTGTTCCTCGGCAATAACAAGAATGTCTAATAAATTAGTTTTTTTTCCAAAGCACATTTTATTGTATTGATGCAAACTAAAGGGCTGTAAAATTCCTTCCACGCCAGTAAGATTTCATCTCCAGTTTATCCGCCCATCTGAGCTCTTTCCAATTGTAACATAAGAGGTTTTGCATCTTCACCATCGTAATATTTTTCATTGGACAAGGAAACACGAAATAACATAAAGTTGCAATGCAAATTGTTTGCGCGAAAAGATTTCTAAAATTTGTTCGTACATGTTCTCATTTAATTGCCACACACATTATTTTGCAAGACTTATACATACTATATCGCCAGCAGTGCATCTTGTATCTGTTATTACTGAAAATTGACAACAGAACTTTACAAATATAATAAAAAATCTAATCAGACACCATAACCCTGAATGTACTCTGTTCTTCTTTAACTAAATGTTTAGAGGTAAAAATAAATTATAGTGTAATGACCTTACCTCTTCCCCTTTTTCACACTTTAACACTTTACTCCCAAACTATTTGACATGATTCTTTGTATTATTAAATTGTAATGCACTTACACCTTTGAATATATTTACCAGGATTTAAATAAAATTTTTAACAAACTATGTAACCGCCTGGCAAGTTGTGTTTGTCACATTACTTGAACTGTTGAACTTCAGACGATGACCCTGCCATTTTAAGAAAATCTGGTGCAGAGCTCGAAGTAGAATTCTTAGACAATTTCTTACAAAAATAGGTACTATATTTTGAGATAATAACTTTGTGGAAAGCCATATTTTGCTTTGGTGAACAGCTTGGAACGTCACCATTTACAGCAGTAACAATGCACATTACATTAATGTAAAGAGTATTTTAAAATTGTCATTTGAAGAGAAATTAGAAACGAGTTTCGAAGCTACATAGGCCGGTGCAAAGTAACCTCACTCTACGGTATTTTTAACGTGCATGAGGATTGAAAGTAACCAACAACCCTCTGAAATATGTTTTCAGAATATCATCTGTTTCTAACCCATTGGTACAATGCTCACCAACCAATTATACAGACCCCTTTAATTTAAATTACTACCAAATTTAATTGCAGTAAAATTTCCTTTGTATTGTAACATTGCATTAAATTCTTTTTACTATCATATTTAAATACAACTACTAATAGAGCAGAAGCACACTAACAATAACTATTAAAAACTGCATGCCAATGTGGAAAAACTTTTAAGTTTTTTTTTTTTTTTTTTTACAAAAATTACGGAACCAACTAGCATAGAACTCTCTTCATACAAGGCAAAGCTAATTACAGCGTATCGTGGAGAGAAAATGTTCCTGAACTGATTCTTATAAGCACTAATTATACTGTACAGGATTATACGGTAACCTACAAGCTATTATCTGGCAATAGTTTGAAATACAAAGACCAGTCCACACGAAACAAAACAATTAACTAAGAAAGTTTACACAATAGGTTTAGCAAAAAATTATTTGAATAATGGTATCTTCTTTAGAATAAAATATCAACAAAATTCAAAAAGAATCCTATTCACAGCTTTTCAACGTACACTTGTCTACAATGTCATATCAGAAATTTAGGACTACTCATGTCATATTTAGCAATAAACCATATTACTTAGCTTTACTACAAATACGGACGGTTTTGTAGACTGCGTGAATATATGTACTTAGAATAATTTTTTCCAGGTAAAATATTATTTGTAATTGTGAAAATTATTTTGCCACACCTAATAGCTCACATATTCCCAGCAGTGTCTTGACATTATTACATCAGAATGTATGTCTCTGCAACAAGTTCACGTTTCAGGATTAATATTTTCATTAAGAACTAAGAGAGGCTGACCATACTATGTGCACATACATTTAAGTTTATCAGGCGTGACATGTTTCCTGCCACTCGTATAATCAATGTTTAATGAACACTTATCAGTAAGCTCGAACGACAAGAATGGTTTCAGGAAAGCATATGAACACTTGAAATCTTAACACACGCGTTTTACTTAATTAATGTGTGAAGCCTACATACACAAACTTCATTCATATATTTTCCAAATTTACAAATACATGTATAAATTGCATCCACATAAAATGGTGAGTACAGACAATGCTGTATACAAAATACAGCACAGTCGCTATTTTATGTTCAGAAGCTTATACAGATATCTTTCGTTTCTTCGTGGCTTTCCGGTTATCAGCCACGTTAGGTGGATCTCTGACTCTCATGCCTCTGGGTATGCGAGAGTCAGCTTACTCTGGTAACATGCACTGCATGAAGAATTGCTTCAACTTAGGAAACACGAAATTATTCCATAAAAGTTAGTCCTTTTTAATAAAAGTCATTTTAATGGCATCGTCGATTATTATCTAATATATACATTGGGACAAACACTCATAGATTTGTGCATGTGTCATACCTATGAAAACAATAATTTATCAACTCTAAAAATGTTAAAAGTGATAATAAACGCCTTTACTCATGCAAACTCATACGCTTTCAGGCATTGTTTGTGTAAAACAGCTGATTTCTCCCATGATCCACTGTATTGATGTTCCGGGCCAAGGGGTCCACTACGACGGAGTCCATTTCTCCCTCGCAAAATCATGATTTTATTTTAAAGGTATATAAAATCCTCTAGTTATACATAAAGAAATACAGAAATGATCACCGCATGAGTCTCAACATGTATAAACTACATATTATAAACCAGAATGTAAGTGGAAAACTGAAGTTGATTTAAGTTAAAAAAAAAGTACCCAGATTTGTAGTGGACAGAGGACTCGCCTTTGACCTAGGCAACACGTGCTCGGACCCGATGGAATCAACCCAATTTTTGCTGTGTTTTACTGCTGGTCATTAGGTTTTTTCCCGGAGTACTGTAGTTACTCACACCCCCACTAAATCTCGTCATTACTTAATATTCATTTAAATTTATCCTTATCGGCGTTTAGTAAAAACTCGTTCGATTTGTTAGTTAAAAGAAACAAATAATTTACTTTCTGAGTCTTCTCACGAACTTCTTCAACAATTTCCTCAGACGCGACTGGTGTAACCTCTTCAATTTCTTCGGAACCACAGTCATTTTGTCGTGATAATCGTCGAGCAACATAAGATCTCTTCATAGCCTTTGAAAGTTTGTTCCTTTTAGTTTTAACATAACCCAACTTCTGCCATTCTTTAATTTTTGAGATGCCATCGCACAAAAACTTGTATTGTTTCTTGTAAAATTACATTTTACGTTGTACTTATCACAATGGCAAAGTTTTGCACTAGAACAGTGAACATAGTATTACCTAACAATCCCGACCGACCCACTGACAACAACACAGCACTGATTCACAGAGCACCTCATTTGAGGGCAGAAACGACCAGGGCAAGGTTAGGCAGGTAGAAATACCCATCGCGAGTGTAGATGATGTTTGGCAACCCTGAAATAACGAGCTCGCTCTTCCAGCTGGATTCCTAGAAGAGGCAGTCTACACCTGCCAGACACTCCCAGACTTCCTGCCGCCACGTGAGTGGCGGGTTGCATTCGAGATATTCTGGAATTCCAGGCACCGAGAAAACATACACTCTTCTTGTAATAGCTTTTCGGTTTAAATACTATGAAAAGTGCAATTTTTATAACTTGTTTTGAAAGTTCATGGATGAAACTACTTCGTGATTGTACTCATTTTATATTTTCATGATTTATTTATGCTTTTACGTGTATACGAAAAAGACCATATTTAGCATAATGCACATTTAATATAAATATTTTTTCAAAAATTTTAAATACTTTCAATCGATAGCTTACATAGTGTACTAATGTTATCTCAAAAATTACCAATATATCTCTTCTGGTTCTCCAGAAACCTATGGCACGAAATGTCGAAAATCGTAACTTTGAGAACCTATAATGCTGAAACTAGAAGTTTTAGAAGTTAATCTTTTTGGCACAAAAGCTAGTCTATAGGATACCTATATGTAGGGATAATAATTAGCTATAAAATTTTTTCGGTCCAACAGCCTTAAAACAAAATAAATTTGTTACAGACAAGTGACTTTGCATTTTATGTATATTACTTCATTTTATCAAATGTGATCAAATAAGTGTTGATATTTGGTGATGTGATTATGGTGTTAAATTCTACACATGTGGTGGAAATTTGTATAATGATTTTATGCACATGACTTCAACAATAAACCATTAATTACTTGTATTAATACTGTCCATAGTTCCATCAGGAGCTGAAATTATTACATGCATGTAAAATAAAAAAAAAATTTGATGTCATCTTAGAGCTGACTTAAACTGTCAATTTCGAAACACACTACCTACAAAACTCAACCGTATAACTTTTTGAGAAGGAGCATACAAAGCCACAGCAGAATCAAACTTAAGTTAAATAAAGGGAATGGGGGAAAGAGGAAGAATTCACTGCTGCCCTACTGATCAAAGTGTGTGACAATTTGACATTTTGAAGAGGGTTTTGGTATGAAGGGATGGTTCTCCTTATCTGGGTGATGTTTTCAGCAACATTGTATGCAATTGCCAGCTCTTGTCACCACTTTACATAGCAGCACCTTCAACCACAGAACATTAAATAAAACAAATAAGTATTTTCACTTAAATGGTGAACTCTCTACTGTTTTTTATTTACTATATAAGTTCAAATAACCAAGAGTTGAAAATACGCAGAAAATTATGCTGCTGCTGGCAAAAAGAAAAACCATTAATAATTAAATTTTTTCCCAAAATGTTTTTCTATACTCAGCAAAAGATTCAAAACAATTAATATCCGTAAATAAATGTTTAACTACAAATACCATGCTGCTGAGAGATAATGAGCATTTTACTGCAAACTTACAGAAACTTTAGGCTCCGCTGAAGGTATGGGACTAGAAATGAGAGTTGGTTTTCTTACAACAGTTGGAATATATACAGTTTTCGTTATACTGTTGCCTTTCATAACCACCTGAAAAATATGAAACATAATGTATAACGGACTCTCTCAAAATATACTGTTAACAAGAAAAAGATGAAACCAAACGTATACAAAACTAGATTATAAAAATAAAACAAACACTAAAAACCAACATTTCAGAGCCATACACTTTCATTAGCAAAAACCGAAATGCATAAATATTAATAATTTTCAATAATTTGTTATAAAACAACTAGTGCCAAAGCCACATATTATTAAAAAAAAAAAACTAAGCAATACAAATACAGAGTTTATTCAGGTGTTTTTAAAATTATAGTTTTTGTTAACTATGAAATTAGTACTGATTCATGTATAAATAAAATTAATCATGACTTACTGAATTGACTGATAGTTACTTATGTTATTATAAGTGGTTAACCATGACCACAAAAATGTTAAGTACATGTAAAATAATGCCTGTGATTCATTAAAACACACAGATTAAGAGTACACATGTACACAGATAGCAACTGCGTGCTTGAATACACACAACGCGTGCACTGCATACAAACAAAAACACATATGCACACGCACAAGCACCCACACACACACATAATAATGTTTCGAAATTTCCAAATTGCACTTTGCTAATCTTAGACAAAAACAAAGATTTTAATAAACTACATATTAGCATAACACGTTATATGTATAATCTGACAAAGTTTAGCAAAAATATCCAATTATTAAATTTATCTTGAAGCCACAGTTAACTGTTACCACAGCTCAGTTTGTTCAAATAAATAACTGCAACATGCCACAAACCCATACCTGCCAACTTTTCAAAATGACCATCAGTAAAACTTTTCCAGAATGTCACATTTTTGCGTAAACTGCACACAGCAATTTTTGTGCCAAATTATATCAGTCCCTATGTCTTACAAACTGTACACATAATAACATATAGGCCTTATCAAGACGTAAATATGCAAAAACAATTATTTGCCAAGTTATACTTTGAACAATTTCCTGTTCCCTTAATTCTTTGAAAATCCATCATTCTTTTATAATTCAAAATGTACACTTGCATCTTTAAACAACCAGTAAGCACGGTTACAAATATAAATAGTTTCACAAAGTTTGATATAAATCTCAACTAGTTTTGTTTATTTTATGTGGCATGAAATAGCCCAATACCAAGCTGGATTGTGTTTTGAGTTACGAAATACTGTAAGGTAATATTTAGCTCTAGCTACATCGCCTTCAAAACCTACTTACGAAAATTCATGTTTATTCTGCGATTTCCACGCAGACCTGTAACCTCAAATAGTAATAAGTAATAATAAGTAATAATGTTTAACCTCGCAATTGGGCTACCGCCCGGTGGCGAGTGAACTCTGCTCTATCCCTACACTACAAACCCTTCAGACCTCTTCTTAACCTCCCAGCCCCCTTCACGGTCACCAACTCCTCCCGCAGGCCATTCCACTCCCGTACAGTTCTCACATGCATTGTTTGTTTACCCCTCTCAGTCCTTCTCCAAACCCTCTGAATCTTCTCACTATTGGTTCCTCTCCCCTTAAATGTTCCCTTACTCAACTTGCAGGCCAACCTTCCCCACCCACCCTCTCCATTCCCTACCCTGTACATCCTGACCAGTCTTTCGATTTTTCTCCTATCTCTCAATGGTTTCCAACCCATTTCCTTCATCATCACTGTGGGCCTAAAGTTCCTTTCCTCCTCCCCATCCTGTCCCTGTCTATTCCATTTATTCATCACCCACCTCGCAGCCCTTCTCTGAACCTTCTCCAGCTCTTGCACCTCCACCTCCACATATGGATCCCATTCCGCGGCAGCATATTCCAACATGGGTCGAACCATTGTACAATAAGCCTTTTCCTTCACTTCACAACTAACTCCCTTCAACACCCTTCCCAGCAAGCCTAATGCTCTTCTTTCCTTCTTAACTACTCTCTCTACCTGGTTTGTCCACCTCAGATCGGCCTGCAGCATGACCCCTAAGTATTTATACTCTGTGGCATCCTCTATCTCCTGGCCATCCCACCTGTATATGTCTTTACTCACCACTTTCTTCTTCGTAAACCTAACCAACTTGGTCTTTCGCACATTAATTTTCATTTCGTTAACCCTAGTCCACGACCACAGCCTATCAATATCCGCCTGCAAGTTGTTTCTGCTGCCCACCTCCGAGTACAACACACAGTCATCTGCAAACAATCTGATTTTCCCTGAAATCCTAAAACCCATGTCATTCACCATAATGGTGAATAGCAAAGGTCCCAACACACTTCCCTGTGGCACTCCGGATGTAACCTCGCCCTCCTCTGACACAGCTTCATACCATCTTCTATAAATTACCAATAAATGCCGCACAAAAATTACGCTAATAGTAATTACGAACAGTTCGTTATCATATAAAATATTATTATTGTACGTACGCTTCACAATAAGAGCAAATAATTTTTCTTTCAAGTTCGCAACGGTATAAACACGCGCGCAATGCATTTTCTAACTTCAAAATTTCGACGCATCACACGGTAGTTATACCTACGTAATATTCATTACAACAGCGGAAAAATATTTTTAGTTTCAAAGTAAAAAATACAGCTTCCAAGAACACAAAAAAGCGCGAAATTGGACAATAAACAACACACTTGTAGTTTTAAAATGCCAAACAACACGCACATCGCCATCTTGTAACAGCCCATACAAGAAATTCACGGACTGGCTGTTAGCTATAAAATACGCCAATAGGAAACCGGGAACAAAACACATACCGAATTTTGTTATTGGTTCCTGTAGTGTTCACTGTGACCAACTGCTGAACGCACAGTAAAAAAACGAATTTTACGAGTGTTTAATATGCACAATAGCAAAGCCAAACAACACCGTAAAACACGTTTCATGTTGGTACGCATGCGCAAAACAAATTTGTAATTTGTAAATAATGGCATTAATGTACACACAAATTTCGAACGTCTCGAAATCCGTAAAATTATGTTGTCCTCCGTAAAACCGTAAAACGTATGTACTTTCCGTACATTTTACGGACAATCCGTAAAAGTTGGCATGTATGCAAACCCTCTAAAACTCAGTGCGACATAACTTCTACTAGCCCTCAATTAAAAGTATCCTAGACTGCATATAACCTTGGGGTAGAGAGCAAAAATGGCAAAATCCTATTTATCATCACAAAGTCGAAAGATAACCAGGACTGATGTGTTTTTGGCACATTGGGATGTTTACATAATGCATCATGATGCACGTGCATTCTAACACATTTTAATAAACAAAATCCAAACTTTTTTTACTCGAAGTACTTCTATCCGTTTGTGCATTGTTTTCTTTACTGTTACTGAACTTGCCATGCTGTTGCACAACATATATTTTTATCACACATTGGGCATGACTTTAAAAGGGATCATAAGGTAAACAAATATTTTTAAATTCTGTTCTGTTACCAGAACACATGTCTGTCTGTTTGCAAACGTCATGCAACATTTTAATTCACCTCCTTTTCCATCAACACATTCTCTAAAAACCAACTTTAGTATTAAAAATATTCTACAGGTTACAAAACTTTCACAGAAAGATACTGTAGTTGACATTCAGACACTGTGCGTGTTGACTTATAGGTGTACTTGTATACATATAGGCCTAGTGTACAAGTCACAGAGGCTTTAAGGTGTGAGTTTTCTTCACGTACAGGTTACAACTTATATGTCAACAGCTAAATTGTGGCGTAACCTTTCATCTTGATAAGCTGTTTACAGGTGCGCGCAAAGTCAATATCAATCCCTGTATAAGTCACACATGTTACGTAATGGTGTTATTGTTAAGTGAATGGAGTGCAAGATTGGTACTAACTAAAAAACCCCAGTTACCAAAGGCTGGAGTATTTCATTATTCCCAAATAATACACACTGCACAATGGCACATAACCTTCAGAGAGTATCTGTGACTTTGTAGAAGTCTTACAGTTGGCCAGATGTTAAGACGACCATCTTACTGCTGTCTGAAGTATGCTGCAGTGGTTCAATAATAACTTTTCTTTAAGACACTTTTTGTTAGAGGAAAGTGTCTTTATATGGTGTCCAGCGAACAAGGATAAAAAAATTACCTTACTTTACCAGGTTGTTGTAATAGAAAATAAAAATTTTTCAGAAAAATTAAAACGATACATAATGTATTAATACAGTAGAAGCCAAGCACAAGTACTTATGTGTTGGTACTTGACGAATACATATGAATTCCGAGGAACGACACATAATCGCGGAAGAACGTATCATGACGTTTCTCTTCTTAGGGTAGCTTCCTCAGGCGAAGATACTTGGCTGACTGTGGCCTGACTGATGATGCACCGATGATGATTCACCTAGTGGCCATTGGTTGAACTGATATGAGGCGAGAGATTCAAAAGTGTCATGCAGAAGAGGACGTGTAACAGTTTACGAGGTGATGTGAATTAAATGATTTTGGGAAGATGACTGTCTGGGGATGTTATCTTATATTGAGACCTGGTGGTTGCCTGGATTTAATAATGCACTGAAGAGCTAATTCTCACCACCTAAGTTTAGACTGTTGCTAGTAGTTAGTAGAGAATTCACCATTCTAGTGCTGTAGCATGAGTCAAAGTTTTTGTTATGGTGGGCTGCACGGGCAGCAGCTGGTTTTTCCTGTGGGTTGATATCTTTACCTGCTATAGCTTGTCTGGTGTCAGCTCTGCGGCCTTTCATTCTCTGCCTGACAGTGTTGATGGTGAAGCTAATATAATCAGTATCACAGTGTTTACACAGTAGCTGGTAGATGAAGTTCTTAGTAGCACTACTGTAACTGCCTTAGATAAGTAAGTGTGATTAGTTAGCCTGCTGTTGAATTATACAGAGGGCTGGTGGATGGTACAGGAGATACGACGTGGGCTATTGCAAGGATGGGAACCTTCGAGATCAGTTGCAGTGACGGTAGCTGTAAATGGTGGGAGTTTGGGGCATACTAGTTTGTTGCGGAGTTTGGGAGGTTCTCTCAAAACCAACCTAGGCGATTCGGAAAGAATGTTTAGGGTTTTTGATGAAGAGGACAAGATTTTGTAGCCTGAGTTAAGAATGGGCGTGAATTCGCCTAGGCCTTCATGATATGTTACCACTAAGTGGAGGTCAGCATTTTTGGCTTTGATCTTTGAAAGATTTGTGCAATGGGAGTGGCATGACTGGATTTAGTTCCTTGGAAATACTCCACTGTGATATAGATGACTGTCAAAGAAAACAAATGAAAATGGAAAAACATAAAAACAAGCACAATATGCTTTACATACACAACATAAAATTCTATAAATGGAATCAGGTCAAATAATGCTTTGTCTCCTCGTGTCGCTTGTTGCATTTCTGTTTGTGTCAGATATGTACTGTGTTTTTGTTTTGTCTCATCGTTATCGCATATCATTTTCTGTTCGTGTCTGGTATAATACTGGTTTTGTTTTGCCTCAATGGTGTCTCATATTTTTATTTTGTAGGTCATAAATCATATATTTTTTCTGTTTGTCCCATTTCCAAAGCAGACCTCAGACTTGAGTTGTATGCCTTGGTAATGTCTTGGTTTTGTTTTAATTTTTAAATTTTATTTTCTTATCTGTTTGTCCTTGTTTTTATTTGACCTTTTTATGGAATGTTATGTTGTGTATGTATCCTGTTCACTAAAGCATATTGTGCTCATTTACAAGTTTTTCCATTATCTACAGATTTCTTTGACAGTCATCTATATCGCAATGGAGTATGTCCAAGAAACTAAATCCAGTAATTTTTGGATCTGGTAGTGTTGCTGGTATTGGAGATAGCTCATTGGATTTGTTTTTGGACTACAGGTTCAGGCTAGCCTATGTTTGTAAAAGCTTTGGCTATCTGTTGGCACTTTTGTTTACCGAACCTTCAGTATTATGTTGCAGTGCAGCATACTTCAGAGACGGCCGCACGTGCTACCGCATCCACAGTTCATCGCCTGTTTGATAGTTATTATAACACTGTATGGTAGATAATTATAATTTTAGAGGTTTTCTGATCAACACTAAGGCCGGTATTCCTAAACAAAAAAAGTTAGGGTCTACATAAGCACTACCATCTCAGGCGCCAGAAAAGCAACGACAGAGACCTTACTCGCTGAGCGTATTCCTAGACGTGTTTGCGCCGTGCCCCAAGATGGTGTCAGGTAAGTCACGGCTTATTATTCGCCGGCCCGCGTGAGACTAGAAACAAATGAAGGCATGATGAGCGCTGACGATTTACCACGGCTATAACAAGAACACGTTAAACTTTGTACTTTTTAAACGTATTATTTAGCATTTGAATTTGTTTATAAAATAATTACAGTAACAGAGAGATAAAAATCACGGATTATAACGGTCACAATTAAAATATTCAATAACTTTTTCTTGTTAAAAGTTAAAACAGTAGGTACAGTAGCCACACGATCGCAGTGTTTCCATTCACAATTTTATGCTGATGACCTGAAATGTTATATTAGCATATTATTCGGACACGTGAAAATACATTCAAAACATAATTCACAATCACTGTTAAAATATAATATATTATTACGTCGCAACTAAATACTAAAAACTAAGGTACTGTCACGGTAACAGGGGCACATAAATTAGGTCTCTCATCGCCTCTATACACAACGCACTAAACTGACAAGTTTTTTTTCTTTTGTCATTGGCTATTACTTGATCATACTTCAAGCAATGGCTCTAACATATCATTGAACACATATCTCTAGCAAAGTGAAATTCATGCTTCAGTCGGAACTTTGTTTGAATCCAGTAATTTCATTTTGAAACAGTCTCTAATAACCTGGGTGTCGACGATACGTAAAGCTCACTTACCTTACCATTTGTTTTTGAAATATATGAAATAAAAAGGTGTTTTTGAAAATTTTCGAAGGCTTCACAATAACACTGATACAGCGCGCGAGCGGTTTTAAAATATGTTGCCTGTCAACTGTCAACGTCTGAAATGTGCTTTTATTTTACAATATGTTGATAATAAATATATCGCATATGTTTAGTTGTCTCTAAAAAACATGTTTTTTTTGTGATGCAAAATGTTTACTAATTAATCCAAATTTTTTGCATGATTAGGGCAATGTGGACAAATTAGAATGCCTATATTAATAATGTTTACACTGCCTTATTGTTATTTTATATGCATCAAAATGAAAAGCGAAGATGCATTAGTAAATTTTAATTGAGTATAACGTGTTGTTATGAGCGCTAAAAATTATCCCGGAAAATTAATTGTTTAAACTTGTCATTTTAATATCTAAAAAACACAAAATAAGATATGTGCATCTGAACATGACGACAAATTTTTATTGTTCTAGACACAATACTTGTTATATTAATGTTAGCAAAAAAAAGTAAAAAAAATTTCTCACAGAACGTAAAACATTCAGAAAAATAATTTTTACATATATATTGTATGTTATTTACAGCGAAAACCAATTAGTTTGTACCCTTCACAAATAGTTGATTATAACATCGTAACGGTCGAATATCTTGTTATTTTAATGTGTAGAAACGATATTTCCTAAAATTAAAGTAATCACACTACGACTAATAATATTCTGTGTAATATAAAAAAAAAAAATAAAAAAAAAACCTTTGAAATGGCTGGGATTCGAACCCAAATAATCTTCATATCGACCGAGCGGCTTGCCACCTGAGCCAACTGCGCTGATATCGTTACAGCGCATAAATTTTATACTAACGCCTGCATTTAGCAAACTGTCTACAATATATTAATTTTCTTATTTATTAATAGTTTTAAGTTTTTTAAAAGCTTGTAGCTTATCACTTAACATTCTCGCCATCGTAAAGGTTTATTTTAAGTACCATTTTCTTGTATTTGCCGACTCTCGTATTGTTAAATACGATTTTCGGCAGGCAAGCGGTAATATACGGTTTACCCGTTTGTACAGAGTTAATGTGCTACCATCTCGCGACACAGAAGCGCAAGGGTTGTGTCCTATCTCGCAACCGTATTCCTAAACGTTCTGAAGGTATCGGATAAGTCACGGATTATTATTTGTGCCGTCTCGTGTGCGGTTATAAATAAATAAAGGCAACGCTGGGCAGTGCTTTTTTATAGAACAAGTAGCAGTATCTACGTGGACGTCTTTTGCGCGTTCGAGATCTACAAATGCAGAAACTGTAAGTTCGAGAAAGAATGCACATCACTCATTACCCTAGCCTCTAGGCGCAAGTAACTAACTGGCGTTCTGTCTTTTCGCAGAAACTCACCTCTACGAGACATAACTGTAATTTTGACGATAAAGGTGAGTTGAATTTATCTGCACCCTATAGAAGATTCAGTAGAGAGATTTCAATGCTCGAAAAGCACAGCTAAAACACCAATTTTTTTCCAATTTGGCCGCTTTACAATATGCTTTAATGATTACTGTTGAACCAGAAATCGGTATACACTTGTATAATATTCCTAAGCAGACATCACTCATGTGTGTTGAGCAGTTTTCGAATAATCTGGTAACGGCCGAATCTCGGCACACCTCTCGAAGGCATGGGAAAACGGCTACCACGATGACGTGCACACGTATGCAGGACCTCGAAGGTTTTTCTTCTTTTCCTTTAAGTCTACTTACCATTGTCCGTTTGTGTATTTCTCAATTTCTCCTCCTCATTAAAATATCGAACATACGAAGCTAATGAAATCAAACTTGATAAAAATATAGTGCAGTAGACAAAGTTGATTAGCCTTATATGTACTTAGTTCATATTTTCATAATGGCGGTCATTTAAAACGTTTTTTCTTCATGAGATAAACAAAACTAATTTTTTGAAGAGAGACGTTGTTTACATTAGCCTATCAAAATGCTGGTAATGTGAGTATCTTAAGTTTTCTTGAACACATGAGTTATCTACACTAACCATTCATCAGGAAATCACCAAACTCGATACATAAGTTTGATATTAAGGTATTTTTAATATATCATTTTCAGTTTTTAACACAGGATGATTCAGACAATTTTTTATTAGTACCGCGTGGAGAAATTTATGATGAGGTAAGTTGAAAATGTAATTTCAATGATTACGTGAAATGGGTAATAATTTAAAATTGACTTAATATTTTTTCTTCCTTTGATAAAATATGCTATTTGGTCTGTAATTGTTTCAGCACTTGTTTTAATGCTTTATATTTTAAGAAATAAAATTTTGTAGTTATTTTCTGGTTAATATTACTACCACGATAATTCACTTTGCAGAAAATTTTTAGGACATATTTTGACGTGTATTTCATAAGCTATAGCCTCATTAATATAAAAAAAAATTATCCCGCACAACTTAGAAGGAAATTGTGTATTAAATGTAATTTGGTGATTCAACGTTAATAATACTAAACATACTCTATTTCCCAAGATTTCATGTCATGAATTATTATTTTCTCCTATAACATCTGCGCCGACACTAAGAAAATGTAAAATTATAAAACTTAATTTTTCAAACTTTGTTTTAATTAGTTCAAATTGTTGTAGGTTCACTATGTTAGAAGATAGAATCACATGAAGAAACAAAGAAATATTTTATAACATTTACATCTACATGATCAATGTGAAATTTTTTGATTTATTTGCACCAAATTAAAGAAAGTAGTCTCATTAGTTAAGTTTGTACTTTCTCGATATATGCACATACCATTCGCAGATTAGTGTACAAGTGTATTTACTTTAAAAAGAAAACTGTAATTTTTAAATGTGATGACTTACCTTGAAATTTTCCTTACAAAATACCGAAAAAATCTATTAAGTTAAGAGCAGCAATTGCACGTCTATTAAATGTTCTCTCGTTTCTATGCACAAGTCACAGAACTAGCGAGCAGATTTTCTGTCGTACAAACGATTTTTTGAATTAGACTTTTACGAATCTGTAAATTTTTAAAATACATTTAACTAAATTTTTAATTACAATGGTACGAGAATGGAGATAATTTTACAAATTATTTATAGCATGCCAGCTGTTTTGGAAATGTCTCGTTACAGATTTTTGATTTTTTTCGTAGGTGAATATATCGTGAACACATTTAACTATTTCTGAAACTTTTATTTAACATGACGTAACGCAGATTAAATACGAGTTGTTTAGGAAAAAATATATAAACGACATTCGTTTTATTTTGCTTGTAAAAATTTTATTTCGGAAATTAATTTAAAAAATATTGGAATGTTTGTAAATAAAAACATAGTCAGAACTTCTGAATGTTAGTTAAACGTATCGTATTTTACAAAAATTTGTTTCAATCAACAGTATACAGCAGTTTGTAACAATTGTAATTGCATATTTTCTAAGTAGGCCGGTTTACGAAAGGTGCCTATTGTTCGTACGTCCATTATTCATTCTATTTGTAAGCATTTAAAGAACAAAAAAAGTCAAGTCATTATATTCCGTACTCTAGACGTGATATTCCTACATGTTGACTACAATTCACAGGAGGAAAAATTTCTATTCATTAATGGTTCATTATACATTTATCTTATTTTTATATTTTTGAGTCAGTTTAATGCTTAGAAACTATATTTATGAAAATAAAAATTAATTTCATTTTTACCTTATTGTGATACATAATATATAAAAAAGTAAAAAAAAAAAAATTGGAGTGACCGGGATTCGAACCCAAATAAAATTATTACCGGGCCGACACATTAGCGCCTGAGCTACTCAATCATGTTTGTAAGAACGACCAATAAAATGTATATTTACTGCAAAGCTTTTAAAACTACAAATTTGTTGATTTTGGATTATTTGGTATTTTAAAATGCTAGTGAGTTATTATTTAGTATTCCTGCTGCCACACAAAGTTTCATTTTCTGTATGATTAGAATGTTTTTGTTTTCTCTTTTTATTATTAAAAACGATATTCGTTCAGCAAGCGGTAAAATACGTTGTAATGTACGTAGTCGTCTGTAGGGCTAAGCGTACTGCGCATGCGTAGTTATATTAGGACAAGGAAAAGTCACAGATGAGTCCTGAATAAGCAATGACCTTACCCTAAACCCTTATACAAACGTTTAGGAATACCGATTAGAACTAGGCATGACATATGCTGCACCTAAACCCTTATACAAACGTTTAGAAATACCAGCCTAAAGTGCACAAATGCAAATTTTGCAGCAAACAATTGACGTTATGTGGGTGGTGAAGATTCAACAACATTCGTGTGTCTTAGACACAGTCTCAAGCAAAACAAAGCGTTAGCGATTTCAACAATGACGGAATTCGAAATGCTTATGAAACTAGAATGACAAAACAATATTATCACCATCCTATCAACTCTGCAGGAAACAGTGACTAGCCTTGTTTCACAGGTAACAACTCTAGAGAATTACAACTACATCTTAAAAGCACTAGTTCATAACCAGAGGAAGGAGCTTCATATTTTGGTGATAACAGCAGCGATAATGTTGATAATACTAATATCAATAACTCCCTAGTTTGCACCACGTCAAGGCTGTTAAAAATCAACAAGCTAGCCAAGCCCATGTGTATTCATTCAATGGTAAAGAGGTTGAGCCGGGATTGGCTCCATTTAGTTCTTTTGAGATGTCTACCAGCAGTACGGTTGGATTAACGAGTCATTCTTATCTGACTCCAGTTTGGTGTAGGCCTATATGAACTGACTTGCCCTTGTTTCCCTGCCTACGTATTAAGTGCTCCGTGATGACGTCCCAAGATCTTATGCTCATCTGACTACGGCTCTTCGGCTC
>PNEQ01011400.1:0-12742 GCA_003012365.1 Medauroidea extradentata | reverse complement strand
ATTTTATTTGAATTTGTAACGCAAAACCGCCACTACAACAGACATGACACACGCTATTCAATAATTCAAGTTTCGTTCAGTTTTACTGCCACGAACAACGACGACGCACTTCAGAAACAATAATTAACGTATTTTCTTAACATGTGAAATAAAAAGTATGTTGTTTTTAGGCTGGCAAACGTAAAACATAATATACAGACTACCGATGGTTTCACATCATTTCGGCAATGATACTCAAAGTAATTTCCAATACTTTTGAATGTGTATATACTCAAAATGGGCAAACGCACGCAAATGATGCAACCAAATATGCAACTTGGCGGCTAGAACTCTGATGCCATCTGTTGGTGGAGTTTTGAACTGTCTGAAGCACGGAGCAAGCGATAACGGCCACAGTGACTCGAGGTCGACGATAGCGTCACATAATTCTCGCGCCAATCAAGTCTAATTATAATGTATGTACTGACGCGCCGCGGGCGCATCGCTTCTATTGAGCCTCCTCACAGTCCTGCCGACCACCCTTCCCCCCTTCCTTTTTTTTTGACGTCGCAAGCCCTGCCGGCCGGCCGCCAGACGTGCTGCCGCCGCCTGTAAGCAGGCAACCTGCCACGCACCGCAGTGCGTGGTAGGCATACCCACCCCTCTGAGCATCGTGCGACCTTGGAGCGAGCGTACCATCCTGCGCCTCCCGGCCCCGGACTGCGCAGATAAGCTATCACCGCCACTCCTTCCCTCCCCCGCTCGCCCTGGCTAGCAGGGTATTTAAGGCGTGCAGAGAGCAGAATCGGAGGCAGTTACGCCGGGCAGTTCCGCCAGCTATTGCAGCGACTCGCAGCCTTCCAGCGGCCTCCGTCACCCGCACATGCAGTACAGTGTGAGGTCCGAGTTCACGCCGAGTTTACCGCACAATCGTGTAGGGCAGCCCTCGCCCTTTCCGCCGAGTCTCGTTTCGTGTTAAGTGGCAGTAGGAAACTGTTTGACTGGGGAAGCTATCTTGGGTACAGGCTGGGGCTGTGCATTATTTATAATAAACACAGCTCCACCTTAACTCTGTTTGTCTGCTTTGCTCTTCTCCCTCCTGGTTTATTTTCCAAATTCCACCTGTCACCTTTCCAGACTCCAACCCGCGACCTCTCGCCCCGAGGCCAAAGGATAATCATAGCTAACTCTCTTGCGGCCCTTCCGGCCTTCCCAGCAACGTCGGGGATTTTCGTCATTGGTTAGCTCGCCGGCGCCTCCAAGCGGCGTTGACCGATCGCAGCGACGGAGGGCGCCAATACGCCCCTTGCGTCATCCCGCAGCTCACCGACTGGGATAGTCGACGCCTACCAAGCGGCGCCGTCAATTGCAGGAGGCAAGGGGTGCCGATACGCCTCCCCGACGCCCCGCATCACCAACAGCAGGCGCCAGGGCGCAGTAGCATTGGCCCCCTGGAAGCCGCACCCAGAGTTTCCCCAATAATCTCGCGAGTCAACCCCCTTAACGCTACACGGTTTGTTTATTTCTTTTCTGCTAATTGATTTGGGCCTCGAGGAGGGAAAGTCCCCCTCTCGTTAATCCATTCATGACCGTATGCCTCGAAGGAGGGCCGGCAGACAGTATAGGGAACGGATCGCCTTGGCCCAGGGTAGAAGAGCCGGTGGGCAGGGCCCTGCTGCACCTCACGTCTACACTCTGCTAAGGGACGCCGCAGCTGCACGTCGTCGAGCTGAGAACCAGGAAGAGAGGACTCTCCCAGGCTACGTCCTCTTCCCCGGATCACCGCATCGCGACCGATACGTTCTCGGGTGCTGTAATATCACCCGCGCCTTATCTCCTCTGCCTCCGACACCGGAAAAAGCCTTCTCAACCTCCCCACTGCCTCCATCTCCTAGCCCAACTCTGCCAGATAATTCTGACCCAACATTTGCACCTACTCGCCGTTCCACTCATCCTAAGTCCTGTATTGCCCCACCTCCTCGCCCAGAAAGACACATAATAGAAATCAAACAACCCCACCTACTACAGCACCCGAGACCCTTCCCAGCAAGAGCCCTGTTTACGGAGCCACAAGCACCCTGCTCCCAGGGGCCAAACTAAGACGCCTAAAGGTAACTTCACCTTAACCATATTACCTCCCACGAGCGTCAGTATGAATGTCAATAAGATCATAAGTAAATATTTTGAAGTGTATTAAATACAGACAGGTCGAGTTCGTCATATGTTCTTTCACTAATGTTGTATTCAAATAGGAAAATACACGGAACTACGTACAATAAATCGCTACCAACCATACAAGCAGTAAAGTAATTCTTGTTAGTGGTGATGTATATGCAGTAACGGCTAGTGATTTTTTTCAAACGTTAAATCTTTAGTGCTCACTTTATTCCGAATGGCCTATATGTATAAGCAGAATTTAAGAAATCAAAGTTGAAAATTATCAACTTACCTGCACTTGAGGTGTAGCAACAGTGTAAACAAATGTTGTGGGTTAACTTGAATTTGAATATGTGGGAGTTAACGTTTTGTTTTTGAGGTTATAAACTGGATAGTGCAATTGTGGTTATGGTTTAGTATGTAAAATGTAAAGGCGAGTGCTGCAAAGGAGTAATGGAAGGAGGAAGTGGTTGTTGTGGGAGAAGGTGTGAATGTAAGTATGTATAATATTTGAAGTAAGAAGAATCGTCGACGTTTTGAGGTTATGTTGATTCAGGAGCCTTCGTCATGGAGCAAATAAGGCTTGCCCGGTGTTTGTTACTGAGATATAAGAGTGAAGTTGATTTTTGTGGTTGTGGCCTCGTCGTGGTGGAAATAGGTAGGTATTTGTTTTATTGTGGTTAAAAGGGTGCCTTGTCGTGGAGCAAATAGGCATATGTACTTGTTTATGGTGGTTGAAAGGGTACCTTGTTGTGGTGCAAATAGGTATGCCTGATTGTAAATAAGAATTTATGTGGTATACGTTGTGTGAGTTTGTGAAGTTGTAATGGTGTGTGTGAGGGGTAACAGGTTATGTTGCAGCCTCCCTGTAGTAAAGATTAATGAGCAACAGATAATGATGGGAGTTATTTTGGAAGTTTTGTTCAATGATTAATGTATACAAATTCTGAAGTTATGGAAATTGAGTGATTTTGAAAATGTGTGTGCTGCTATATGTCAAATTATATGTTACCTTATTTTCTTGCACAAGAGAAATTTGTGATTGTGGATAGAAAAATAGTCAGAGTGAGTAAAATAACTGTGCCTGAAGTCTTTGTAATAATTTGGTATTAGTGTTCTTCTCAGGGTTGATCATAATAAGCAGTTGAGGTATTGATGGTGTCGTTACTTTTCTTATTAAATACCTTCATGGTAAATTCACTTGTAAGAATGTATGCTAATCTGGCATTGATTGCTCTTGAGGTTTGTTAAAGTTGATACTAAGAAAAGGTGGATAGTTATGTGAAACTCAGGTGTGGTTGCAGAATTTAAGGCAACGTTGTCAAGAAAATCAGTAAAGAATGTTTTAATATTTAAATTTTTTGTGGTGCCATTATGCCTAGACATAGTAAAATTACAGTTTAATTTTTTTTATTTTTTGTGTGATGTATTGGGTATAACAAATGTTAGCCTAAATCAAAAATTAATTAAAGAAGGAGTAAACACACATACAAGTGAGATGTAACCAATGTAGAGTTGGGGTGGCAAAATAAGTATTTTAAAATTTGTTATCACTATACTGTTTGAACCTTGAAATCACCACCAATAGACTAAAATTTTATGCACAAACTAATTTACTAAGTACAATGCTGTTGTTATTTGTTGTGAATTGGTGTTTGGAGTTAATAAACTACAATACTAAAGATGCTAGATAATTGTAGATTCAGTCAGTATTAAGGTTTCAATTGAAATAAATTCCCTTTAAATTGATCATTACTGAGCATGAAAGTATTTGTAATTTGTATCTTCATGAAGTGTTTTTGAATATTATGAAATATGGAAATAAGGGTTAAATTTCATGTCATATAAAATTAAATGAAATAATAACAGGAAGTGACATAACACATTAGTGAATTTAACGCAAACTTTCAATTTATACGGCTCGACTTGTAGCAACAGACTAGGACACCCAAGGGTTATGTGATTGGTTTTGGTTTGGTAGAAAAAAAATTGTGTGTTAAACGCTTGGTCCACTTGTATTTTTTTTTTTTTGTTTACCATCTCATAGCCGTTGATGGCTGTTAACTTGGTGTAAAAGGGAAGTGCGGTAAGAGGAAGGGTATTATGCACAGAAGGGTTATGTGAAGTAGTTGTTTAAGTGTGTGGTGATGTAATTGTTGATTTTAGGGCACCTTCGTCGTGTGTGTGTAGGTCACTCTCGTCGTTGTTACAAAGGAGTGTAGAATATTTTTTTTTTGGGAGCGATATAAGTTGATGGTGCAGACTTCCTATAACGAGCTGAACTTTACAAAGCCAACCAAGTGTATAGGTTTTAATTTATTATTATAAAGAGTAGTAAAGGTAGTCAGTGGAAATTTTGGTTATGTTTGAAATTAAGTGTGTGTCCAACAACAGTGTGCTGCTATAAGTCAATGAATAAAATTAAAATATATTTTCAATGAAATTTTACCTAAAATATTTATTGATATACTACGTTGCTAAGTAAATGTTTCATGCTCAGGGGTAAAGTGAAATACAAATAAATATGTTAAAAATATCTTTGTATAATTGTTAAATGTGGTGGTGTTTTAAGGGTTATGAAAACAGCAATTTTGTGTCTGGTGATATTGTAGAGCATGGTGGTAACATTGATTTGCCTGAGTTTTTACTCATGTAGCCTATGTTGTATTCAGTGATGTAGTGTAGTTTATATAACTTAGGTAATCATTGGAATAATGGAACAAAACATTGTAAGTTGTACTGAAACAAAACTGTGGTGAACTATTTGCTGAGGGTATACTTAACACATGGTTTGTCCCTCGGGAAAAGCCATTGCATGTTAAGTGGGGGGATGTGACATGCACTGGCACGTAGCACATACTTGGCCTCTTATCATATAATAATTTAAATTTTTTTAAAATTAATATTCTGTTGTTCGTAACTAGGCCAACGTAACCAAGTATAAGGATGTATACGGCGGGATCCAACGCATTAATTGGGAATGTTAGTAGAGAAATCAACAGTGGAAGTTCATTGCAAATTTAAGGTTTAACAGCTAAAGCAAGATAAAAGTAATAAATTTTAAGTGTCAATTTTATCATCTGATTTATATTGTGTTTGGGCTCATTTTAAAGCTAATTTAATTTCAAGCAAATTTTCTAAGTATAGTTTTCTTATATTTTGGCTTGTTCGGAATTTTAAAATTTCAAGTAGCCTCTTAGCTTGCTTCTTCTGGAATGGGATTTATCTGGCAGGCAGGTCAGAGTTCACTTGTTTGGAGGCACGTACAGAGGCATGCTGGAATGCGGCGAGAGCTGCAGGTCGTTACTCGATTGACATGGGTGGTAGTGTCGTGTGCAACAAACTCCGGAAAGGTGGTGATTCGCGACAGATTGATGACGCAGCAAGTCCCCAATTAATAAACTAATGAATATTTAATTTGTATGGTGGAATAAAACGCTTGGCAAATTTGTCAGTAACCATGTTACATACTTTTCTTCCATAGTAAACATAAATTAACAAGTTTTCAAACAACTTGGGTCCCGTTGTATCACTCCGCCGCTCGGCCGAGTAAGTCTGGGTGTCCACCCAGGAGTAGTTAGACATCGTACATTGGAGCTTGTAGATGGTCTCCAGGAGATGGCCAGCTAAGTGATCAGTCGAGGTGTCATGGCAGGGCAGAGAGGATGTGTAAGGGAGCACTGGCACGGGAAAGTGAAGCCTCAGGGGCGAAATTGCTCTAGGTAAAACTTCATTACTTTGCTTTCTTTGTTTTTAGTAGCACTAGGTGTAACAAGGTGTTGCACAATACGTAACCGTATAGCCATCATCCTGAGTGGAGCAGGTATCAAGTACCAAAGTTTGTAAATTGCAGTACCGTGCTACAATATTCTCGTTGTATCACTCCGCCGAGGATCCAACTTGCCTAAAAAGTTAGTTAATTGACATTTATAACCTAAAATACATATGTAAGATAGTTACAGACAAAATTGCGAAGCATTTGTTCCACCATATCAGCTAAATATTCATTAAGTTTATTAATTGGGGATGTGCAGCGTCATCAATCTATTGCGGATCACCACCTTTTTCGAGTTCTGTTGCAGATGGCACTACCACCCACGTCGATCGAGAAACGTCCTGCAGAGCTCCCCGCATTCCAACACGTCCCAATACGTGCCTCCAAGTGGGTGAACCTTGACCTGCCTGCCAGATAAATCCCATTCCAGGAGAAGGAAACTAAGAGGCTATTTGAAAACTTTAAAAATCCAAACAAGTCAAAATACAAAAAAAGTTACTTAGAAAAGTTGCTTGAAACTAAATTAGCTTTAAAATGAATCCAAACACGGTGCCAATCAAACACAATTGACATGTAAACTTTAATACTTTTCCCTTGCCTTAACAGGTAAATTTTAAATTTTGAATAAAATTTTAATGTCAATTTCTCTACTCGCATCCCCAATTGATATTTTGGATCCTACTGTATACATCCTTATACCTGGTTAAGTTGGCCTACTTGAAATGTTATAAACAAAAAAAAAAAAATACATTAATTAAGACAAAAAAAATTGAAATTACTATTGGTATGAGGCCAAGTAAGTGCTACGTGCCAGTGCACGTCACATTGTGAGCAGAGTCACTCAGTAATATTGTGGATAACGCCAAACTCCTGCAGTTTGCTTAAGGTTTACTAGAGCGTAGTTGGTTTCGCAAAATATAGCTTGTCACGTCACCTGTTATATTTTGTTTTGTTTAATATCTTGAATGTTTGCCATGGGCAACTAGTATCATGAAACACTGATCATAGCTACAAATAAATAGCTGTATAGCAGATATGTGTTTTTTTTTGTATTGTCGTCCTGTAAGCAATATCATTCAGAAATAACAACGGGAGAAGAGTTACACTGTCAAGTGCAAACAATAACAAAAACATGTCAAACAATAAACCCCATACACCCATACCCCGGTTAAAATCTTTACGAATCATCAACATTTCTATTCTTTACATCAACTCACACCTAATTCCCAGAAGAACAATGTAACCCACTGTTACCAGTTACTCGAATAGGTAAATATCAAGTTCAGCCACTCATCACACTCTCTTGAACATCACATTATTACACTTGATAAAACATAAACTTAACATTATAAATTATCATCTGTCCCACCAAATGAGAAAAACAAATTTTTACAAATAAATATGTTTCCCTGAACATATAACATTCAGTCTATGAAAATAAGAAATCTTAAAATTTACTTGTTTACCCTAATGTGTACACTATAGTCCTTTTATAATACAGCCTCCTAGGCTTGCATTCTTTATGTCCAATCAATTATTGAGTCTAAATGTACTAACAATTTCTTTCTGGTTTTTTAACCTTTTGGCACAACCCTAACCACCTTCTTAACACAACTCACTTTCCACCTCTTCCTGCACACCTTCCGTATCCTTAGTACCTTTCTAATCAACTCAGCCAAGCTCTTAGTTCCTCTTTTCATATTTTCCTTTTCTTTAAATGGCCCTTGGTCCTATTTCCTTTTTTGTGCGGTTTCCCCTACAAATAAACCCTTGCCTGGGTCTCGAGACAAGACTGTCTTTGCTTTTCTGTTTAAATTTCCCCTCATTTGTACCACAGTACATTTCTGACACCTCCTATTCCTTAAATCATAGTAACATAAAACATTCTCATTACACAAACACTCTAAAACCTATATCATTTTCTTCTCTCCCTTGCTTACATAATTCCTGCGTGTATGTTTCCTTCGGTGAATTCTTCCCCTTGATGAAGTCCTATGTTTACCTAAATTTATTACATCCTCATCAGTGTTTACCATTCTTTTATCAGTTTTTTGGATACACACTATCCCCATTTATTTGGTTTTCTATCCCCCCTGTTCTATCATTTACTCTGATTGTTACCTCTTGTATAATTTTCCCCTAATTTTTCATTGACTTCCTTTTTCAGATCCTTCAATACATTTATTTCTGATTGGATATTGCCCTGAAAATCTGATAGCTGTTGTTATAATTCTGTTTGCAATCTATAAAATTTTATACTCTGTTTATTTACTTCTGATTGGATACTACCCTGAGAATCTGTTAACTGTTGTGTTAGTTCTGTTTGCCCTTTTTGCAATATATCAATTTTTTTTGCAACCTCTGCTAACATATCCATCATTGATTCTAATTTTGAATTCTCTGTACTATCTTTGGGAAAACCCCTTACTTCTGGTTCTTCGTCTGACATACCGACTATGCTATATTCTAAGATTACATAGAACAACAATGCTTTCAAACACAATATTATAATAAAAAATATTTTTGCCACACTAAAAATGTTTTCCTACACGGCCCTTGTATTTATGCATTGTAACACTGTTCTTAATAAGATGCTTTGTTTGACTTGCTGTTCTCGGCGTGTTGCTCCCTTGTCATGTTCCTCTTTCCCGGGTTGTTGGTTTTTCCTTAGGCCAGCAGGCTGCCTCCTCGTCCTCGGCACCCTCTCACATCATCCGCGTCAAGTTGATACATGGGAACCAGCTGCTCGCCCCACTTGGGCAGCCAAATGTAACGTTTCTGTCTCGTCACATGCGCCCCACTTGGGCCGACAAATGTAGCACACCAGTTCTCCTGGACTAATGAATCCACTCGATGATAACCCAACCCAAAGGCAAGGTTGAAGGATGATACATGTCTCCCGGTCTGCAGTCAAGCACTCCAGGATTTTCTTGGCAGTGCTTTTGAAGGTTATGTTGCACTGTATACCAATTTATGGATTTTTCGCAAACACTAGTTAATTTTGAATGGTTAACCTTGAAATAATGTACTTCATCATATTCCAAAACTTCTGCTTTATTAGACTTCAGTTATACTGGCACTAAACACCCTGTTCAATCCTTAGCACGGTCGAACCGGTTCACAGAAAATTACAGTTAGAAAATGCAGCACGACTATATCAAGAGATTAAGCAAGACAAAGTCAGAAAATTTAGCACACAGTGAACACACACGCGGCGAAGAAGAACAAGTAGTCATACTGGCTATCCGCAGCTAACGGCCTACATGTACAGGCAGAAATGAATTTTGTACAGTTCAAAAGGTGTCTGAAAAGAAATATTGAAGAAAGGCTATGGTGCTACCAGTGCATGTTAAGTTCGCCACTCCCGAAACTACTTCATGTAGAAAAACGCTCGAGTGCAAAGCATTTTTAGCGAGCAGACCAGCACGAGTTTGTTCCACGAACGTGGCTGCATACAAGCTACAATGGCAGCCGCCGCGCATATTTAATTATTATTTTCCCGGTGTCTCGCAAACTTTTAATTCAGTTTTCATTAAAAAAAAAAAAAGATTTTTTTACTATTTTTTATGGGATTTTCCTTAATTTTGTTGTTGGAGCGGGCCGGAGAGAGACAGAAATATTGACGGCTCGGCTGTGTTAGTCATCACTACTCACGTGTTGATGGCGCGCGCAAGGACAGTCTAACTCACCATGCGCACGCTTGCCGTGCTTTCAACTGGAAGTTTTTTTGCATATTTTTTTTTCATTTCACGGCTGTAGCTCACCTATTGCAGTAAATGTTTTGTTATTGTTTTGAGCCAATATACTTTTTTAAAAATACCTTACATTCTAATGAAACATGCCCGAGGATTTAATTTTGAGGGAGGTCGGGGGGGGGGGGGAGTCGGATTTGACGAAACTTTGATTTAGAATAAACATTTTCGAGTCGCACGGCATTTCGTTAATTGGGGTTCTATTGTAGGTTTCAACTCAATTTAAATGCAATTTTTGGCAGATTTTTTTTGGGTTTTGCAGGTGAAAATCAGCATAATTTTGCTATAGCAGAGAATAGACCCAGAACAGTAACACCTCAATATGTAACAGGACTCTATTAGTATGTAGTGTTACATTTTAGCCACCAGTAAGATAAAGAACCTTCAATAAAATTTAACCAAAGAATCTAATCAGGTCTAAAATTAGCAATTGTAACCAACAAATGTTTCGATAGGTTAACATTATCAGTTTATTTAGCAATAAATATAACAAGAAGTGTATTGAATACCTGTAATACAAGGTGAGAGGCAGAGTACAGATGGCGTTGGCCGACTGACTGTGAATGTACTCTGTGAAGATGGCTGTTCATCCCTGTACATAGAACGTTCATGTTACCAGTACCAGCGTTGCTCAGCTGGCTTGACCGTCGAGAGCTGCCTGGCGAGATAAGGTCAGAGAATGACGACCCAATATTACAGTTTATGGGACGAGCACATCCAGACACCTGAAATACACAGTCAATATTAGAACTATGCTGTAACAATACAATCCTGAATATGGCCCAAAGTTTGTGTTGTGTGAGGGACTACTTGAAACCTGTATAGAAAATAAATTTTAGACAGCAATTGTTACAAAAGAACACCATTTTTAGAATCATACTTTGCTTTAAAAAATACTACGGTATATTATCTATAATCGTAATATTTAAAATAAAACAATTTTCATCTCTAAATAAAAAAAAGTTTGAAATGTTTTTTTCTTGAAGTACCTGTTAAACTGTCATTAGGGTAAAACAAACATTTTTTCACTTCAGTATTTAATTTAATAAGCAGATTAATGAATAAAACATATGATCACACTCATCTGGCCTCAGAAATAGATTAAACATATGATTTACTAAGATGGTGCCGAGTCAAGAACAAGGTACTTGTGCCTGCTGTGAAAAACGTCTTTCAGCGAGTGATAGTAGTATACAATGTAATGTGAAGTGCAAAAAGTGGTTCAGAAGAACGTGTGCTAACTTATCAAAAAAACGAGCTACAGAAGACACATCAAAATAAGGCAATCAAATGGTACCGGGGAAAGTGCGACGATGATGCTGACAGTGAAGAAGATGTAATGGGTGAAACGGACTCAAATGTGTCAACAAATGGTGGAAATGAACTGCAAATAATACTTCAGAAGCTCAACAAGCTGGACGTCATGGCTACAGAACAGGTATAGTTACGAGAAAGTGTGGAATTCTGTTCCAACCTCTTTGGCGAAATGATGAACAAACGTAATAGAATCAAACAAAGAATGGAACAGGTTCTAACTGAAAACAAAAACATCAAGGGAAAACTGGAGCTGTTACACGATCAAAGTAAGAACCAGAAACTGGAATTAGATGATCGGAAACAGTATTTGCGAAGGAACAACCTTGAGCTGCACTGTATTCCAACAACAGAGAGTGAAAGCGTATCAGACATTGTGATACAAACGGCATCAGCACTAGGAGTAGAAGTCACAAGGAGCGACACAGATGCTTGTCACAGACTCCCACAAAAAACCGGAATTACCGCCACCGATAATCGTCAAGTTTGTTAGTCGGCAAAAAAAGGAAGCTGTAATACAAGCTAAGAAAAATCACAGCAACCTAACAACAGCGGACATAAACAAAAACATGACCAACATAACCACCAGGCCTATCTATGTTAATGAAAACTTAACTCCGCATCAGAAGTCACTACATAAGAAGCTCAGGGATCTCAAAAGAAACGGTCTAAAATTTGCGTGGATCAACAATGGTTGCCTCCTTACCAAAATTGATGAAACGACGAGAACCTTCAAAATAAAACAAGAGGAAGACGTAACGCAAGTCGAAGAAATTTTACATAAGCAAGGTGGTACCACTTCCTTGAATGACAAATGATGCACACACACATCGGAAGCAGACATCCATGAAGATGTTTTCTGTGTCAAGGAAAACAAGTTTTCACAAATAAAACACTATTGTGAGATTGTAAATAGTTCTAGTTCACCAAAAAGTGTATTTAATTTAGCTGTAAGACTAGTTTATTTAAATTCTAGGAGTCTAAGAAACAAATTGGATGAAGTTGAAATGTTGCACTCAACTATAGGGGATACAGATATTATAGCCATAACAGAAAGTTGGATCAAGAGTGATGAGTCAAAATACTACAATGCTGAAGGATATGAAAGCTTTTTTGCCTGTAGGAATGACAAGATTGGAGGAGGTACATGTATTTTTGTTAACAGTTCAACATGTTGTAGAAGCAGATCATAGTTTCCCACATGTGCAATTAGAAAGTAGGAAAATATTGAATAGGAAAATTGATGTTTTAGTTTGTTATAATCCAAGAAAAAGCAATTGCCCTCTTTTTCTACAAACCTTGGAATCACTTTCAATAAAAGTTAACAGAAAAAATTGTATAATACTAGGTGATTTTAATATTGACACACTAGGTGACTCTATAGAGTTACACGAATATAATGATCTGAGTTCAACAATGTTTTTTTTACAATGTAATAAATTGTATCCCACCAGATGTACAAACACAACAGAAACTCTTCTAGATCATGTACTCGTAAATAATAAGAACAATTTGTATTGCATAGCGAACATAGGACCCCTTGATCCAGGCCTTACTGATCACAATATAATAGGGAAAATTCCTATTTTTTTATTATATTTTTATTAAAAAGTGCGTCTAATTTAATGAACAACGGTACCATACTTTCTTTCATTGCATCTGTGTAACTCCAGAAAAACTTAAATGAAATGAGCAGTCTGTTTTGCGCGGCAAAAACGTGAACGGCCATGTTGAATTTCCCGTGACGTCACGATACTGTACATTT
>PNEQ01011399.1:0-12742 GCA_003012365.1 Medauroidea extradentata | reverse complement strand
GACAATTAGATTAGTATCTGCAAGTTTTTGTATACATTTTTTCAGTGACGAAATTGCCTTTTCTGCTTCATTCCTATACACATCATTTGCTCCACCGATCAAGATGACATAATCTTCCGAACACGTACCTTCTTCAATTCCGTCGACAATCTTGTGCAGTGGGGCACCTGGGGATACAATTCCACAAGTATTGTAGTTGACACACTTTTCTCTGACTAGGCTACTTATGCCTCTACCATGACTGTCACCGTAAATAAAAAGTTTCGGCTTGTTTACATCCGAGTTGATAGGCCTAGTAGGTTTCCTCAATCTGCTTCCAGTCGTCGATGTGTTTGTTGATTTCATTTGTTTGCTTTGTATGGCACTAAAATAAGTGGTTGGTAACAGCGGATACTCGTTAAGGTCTTGAAGAGGGTTGAATCTATTGCCAATAACCACTTCTATAAAGGTCATGTTACGCACACTGGCGTAGCCAGAATTTGTGTATGGTAGGGTGGTTTACATGAAAAAACAATAAATGAATACCGATTACTCTTTTAAAGCGAGGGGGGGGGGCGGTGATCTTCCGAAGAAATTTGGATTTAAAGATTCAAAATAGTGCTATTTTAGCAGTTTTCGTAACGAAACATAGAATATTCTACTGAAGAATTATTTTTGATACGATTTTTTTTTTAATTTTACCCCTGAGTATGTAAGCATGTAACGCCAAGTTTTAGATATTAATGTTATTTCGACAATACCCCGCAATCAACGTTTACTCACAGCTGCTGCAGATTTTGTCGCAATAATAATGCAAAACAGTTACAACCAACTACGTTATTTTTTTAAATATGTAATTCAAAATAAACACACTAGCCGACTGATTTACTATTGTCTGCTGTAAACATTCTTCAATAGATAGCGCTGTAAATCATATATCTATTGCGCTATCGGGTTTCAGAGTGTGCGAGAATCCCGTACTGTATTAAGCAAATCACGTAGTTAATTAACAAATAAAAAATGTCGTGTGAATCCACATCGCATGCTTCCATACTTAAAAACTAACGTCGATAACAGTGTTAGGAAAACAGGCGGAAAAGCCACAAAATCAACGTCACTTCCACATCAATTACGAATATTCGTCGAAAACACGGAGCCTTTGTTCTCTGCTCGAACAAGTTGTTACCAACTTGGTTGCAGTAATTATTTTTAAAAATTCTTGAGTAGTACATGGCATGATGTGTGCTGTAGTATATTTGACAACATAATTGAGAGAATATTCACAGTGCTGTTGAATATTTCTATACTAAAATACGTAATTAATATTTTATGTTCAATATTGTATTATGAATACCCAAAGGATATATGTAACCTAATATACCTAAATAAAGGTCTAAGGACTGTCTGTAACGCGTTTTCTTTAAAGATAATATTCTTTAGACATATGTAATATTAGGCGGACATCTGCAGGTAGAATGGGTGTCCAGCTGATATTCCCGGCACATAACGGATATTCCGTAGATATCCATAATTTCTCGTATACATGTCTAATGGATAGTTTATATACCATATTGTGCTGTGTGAGTATATATTTTTCTCACCACGAAACATCCAGAAGCTGAGTTTTCTTACTTATTTTTACCCCATTTTTTCTGAACCCTTTCAGACCTGCCGAGTACAAATGTGACCATCACAATTTTAAAAAAAAATTCAAGGTCATTTAAATATTAAAATTGTACTAACTGCAATAAAAATATTAAGGGTACAGTTTTGTATGCCTATTTTGTGGTTTTGCACCTGATGCCATCTGTTGGGCTCTGTACAAACTTAATTTTTTTTTCAGGATTTTATCTGGAAAGTAGAAAAATAATTCAGGTCGGTTAGTCGGTGTAGGGTGTGACAACGATGTCATTACAAACGAAGCCAGTGGTTCGGTAAATCAGTAACGGACCTTGGCCTCAGGGGCGTAGTTAGGAGGGGAGGGGATATCGGGATATATATACCCCTCCCCGTAATTCAAAAGCATTGTTTATCCTTAAAACTATTACAATTTCTTGAAGTGGCATTTAAATTTTCTTCTGTTCAGAAACTTCTTGAATAACACAATTTCGCACCTAAAAATCCGAAATTTCCGGGGGAAGATCCCTGGAACACCTCTCCCCGGTTTAGGGTTCGGGTATGGGTAATATCCCCCCACCCCTTAGAGGAATTGTTGGTTACGGCCCTGCTTGGCCTGTTGTAATAAACCCTCCCGGGAACATTGGTGCAGTAAGTTAGATGTTTGGGCGGAGAGGGGGGGGTAGGTGCTGGGGAGGGGGGTTGATGAGGGGGGAGTTGGCATTACTTTATATTAAAAACGGTTTTTTTTAAACACAATTAAGTTATTTCATGACGTGATGATATGAAACAAAATTATAGGTATTAAAACATAGCCCACAAAGTAAGAATACCACATGGAAAAGTACATATTGCAACAAATAACACGAAAAAAGAGCCAAATGATGAATAAAAACAAAATAGCTTGTTAGTAAATTAGGTGTGAACCCCCCTCCCCCGAGCTCTTCCAACCACTTACGACGCCCATGCCGGGAAAGCAAGAAAAACCCAGATAACACAATGACCGGACCGAGCATAGAACCCAGGTTCTCTCATTTTTCTCACAGGCAAGCCTGCAAGAAGGATGAGTGAGTTTAATAAAGGGGGAAAAATAAAGAAAAAAAAAGGAGTGGAGAATGGGAGAGGGGATTAATGACGTGAATACGCAGACGTGAGCCACAAGTCATCAGTTTACCAGTATGAGTGGTCGCCTTTGAGTTGTAAGCTCAGTGAGGCCTTGGGGAGATACAGTCGAGAGAGAGAGAGAGACAGAGAGAGAAAGTGTGTGTGTATGCTACATATGGCTGGCCGGATGCACCGCCCAACCGGATGCTTCAAGAGCTTTTGTGACGACCGTTTTATCGCCGTTCTCCCTTCACCAATCCTCGTCCACCTCTGGCATCGGTTCAGGAGACCCAAATTACAATTTCCTTCGAGCACGACAATTGGCGGAACAAATCACCAGCTGCGGGAAATATTGTTAGAAACAGAAAAAATTCGCGGGTTCACTGACATCTGTATAGGCGGTTCGGGATAAAGTGAGCACTCAAAAAAAAGCCCTGCTAAAGTTCTATTTCCAGCCAATTCGTATCTTTCCCGCGCCTAACGGCTAACGACGGGAAATATCTAACCTCTCTGGACACATCACTTGATGTTTGCGCGTATCAGATAAATTGTACAGTTGGTAGGAATATATACAGTTTGATAAAAACAGTTTTATCAATTATATGAAATACAATTATGTCGATATCGGTTGATTTTGTTACTGTATTGTTGTATTTAAATAGGAAAACACACGGAACTATATTGCGTAATTTTGCTGCCAACCATACAAGCAGTAAGGCAACTATGGTTAATGCTGAATTATATGTAGTAACGGCTAGTGCTATTTTTCAAAGGTTAAATGTTTAGTGCTCACTGTATCCCGGACGACCTATACTAGCCTCCGAGAATATACGTGTTCTCAAGCACACAACAGCTGTTCATTGGAAGCTTGTTGACCAATGAATCCACGTAGTTGAACACGCATAGTTGCTTTCTTGCTATTGGCTCAGCGTCTTCCAGAAGTAGGTAAATAAGTCAAGGACCAATTACTAAAACCGACATGAATAACATATTTCACTTCATGTATGTTAAAACCTGAAGAAAAAAAATTACATAAGTGTAAACGAAAATAAAAACAGCGTACCAAATGAAACAATGACTCAACATTCCTGACACAGAAAAATTGATCTGAGATGATATTGACAACCTACAATAGACCGGCTCTACTGCAGTGTTACAATAAATGAAGTAACAAATGCGAGCATCGAATTGAAATAAGTAAAAATTATTTTAGGGTTACAATGTCAGTCGGCAGGTTTTTCAGTGCATTCTACGGCACCCTGAAACAAGGATAGCGTAATATGCCACCACGGTAATATCCAATGTTAGCGAAACGCAAATTGTATAGTGACATACCTGTAAAACATATAATAAATATTAAAAAAATTATAGCGACAATTTAAGGCCATGCTCTCTAGTTTCTACTTTTTGTGCGATATTAATTTTTTATGCCTACACGAAAACAGATACCAAAAATTTGTCTGGCAGTTTTGTTTAAAACCGTCATCTCCATGTTGGCTGATTTTTTCAAGACAGTAAATACCATGGTTTTAGATAATTATTGAATTAACGAAATTTTGGTTAGTTGCTGTTTTAGTCGAAATCGTATAATTTCTTACTTTGAAAAAATTAGCTAACACGGCAAAAACGATTTCAAACAAAACTGCCAGGCAAGTTTTTTTTTATATCTGCTCTCGTTTAAATTTAAAAAAAAATAATTATCGCAAGAAACAGTAGAAATTAAAGAACATGGCCTTCGTCTTGCCGCAATCTATTGATGCTTTGAAAATAACCATCGTAATGGGGTCATATTTCCTTTGTGTGAAGTGTTCTGTAGTCTTTCAGTCACAAATAATAGTTGTAAAGACAGTGCACAAAGGCCAAGTTCGCCTGTACAAAATAAGCCGCCACGTCATTTCATGTATTACAATTTACTCTGTGATCATTGACCATGAAGCAACTAAAACAACTGAAATATCAGAAGAAAAAAAATCTGCAGTGAATAACGATGTTGTAGTCTACGGGGTCTCCTATATAAAAATAAAATATTTTAGTATTACAAAAAAATACCTGGAATTTAAAATTAAAATTTTAAAAATATTAATTTAATTTATTTACTTACTTGTATAATTTTTTTGTATAGGAGACATTGTAGTCTTCAACATCGTTATTCACTGTAATTTTTTTTTTCAGTTTGGTATGTCAGTTGGATTTAGTGTCGTACATAAAACCGCAAGACGTAAATTTTGGAGTTTACGAGTCAATACGCAAAAAATGTACGAGATAAAATAATATCATAAGAGCCAAATTTAGTTACAACGTATGTCTTAAAAAACTATCTGACACAAATATAAAAAAAAAATTATGACGATGAAAATTTTTGCAGGCCGTGCTCTACAAGTTAGTGGAAGGTTGTTTTTTTTTTTTTTTTTTTTTTTTCGTTCGAGGCACGGAAACGGAGTACTAAACTAGCGATGACCCTGTTATTTTATTTGTGGCAAGTATGAGGTACAGTCCAATGCAGGTTTCCACTATTTGGTTTTCCGATTACGATTGACATTTTCTCAGCTACAGCTACGTAAATAAGTAATTTTTTTAGCACTTTTGAGGAGCTTCTATAAATCATGTTTTTAACTCGCGGACGGCATTTCTAAAACTATAGGGACACAGTTTGAAGTGTCTTCTTTTTATACATAAACGCATTGCAAACATGTTTAATAGTTACACAAGAAAAAATACGTTTCGTACAACGCTACAGCACGCCAGACGCACCAGGTCCACTAAATGTTGACTTAGTTTCAACAACGCCTATGTATGTTACGTGAATGCGGGGGTCCTCGACACGTGTCAGGTAGATGACGCAACTAGAGGTCGGTGTTTGGAGGACTCGTATACGTGCAATGTGTCAGCATATCGGAGACGTTCACAGAGGTTATCAGCGGTAAGCCACCTTCTGTTAGCTCCAAGTCACCTACCTGGGCCTGGGCGTTGGCCTCCTCCGGCCTTGTCACTTATCGTTATCTCTGCCGCTGAGAAGATAAGCCGGGTAAAGCGAGACTGCTCGGCGACGCCTTCCACAGTTACCAAGAAAACTTGAGAGCGTTGTAATATTTACACTCATAGGTTCGCCTGCTCCTTTGCTGGTACATATATAACCATTGAGAAGGGGAGGTGGGTACATTGGCGCACCCAGGGGGGGGGGATGACATCTAACGCATGTGACCCCTCCCCCAAAGAGGCGACGTTTTCAACTTTTAATAATGAAACAGTCACCATCTTGAATTTTTATATTTTTGCCTTACCTCTCTTATGAGTAAATTTCTGCAATTTTAACCTAACTATCGAATATAATACATATTAAGAGAATTTTAGACATCATAAATCTTTATTTTCTGTTACTGTTGTAACAGATCGAAAATGCAGTTAAGAAAGTAAAAAGAATTTTCTAACTGCAATGGACGATTTGGGGTACACGCCCTCTGACGTCACGCAGCAGCGGGAGAGTACTGTGGGAAACAAATCTTGTTTACAAACATGCTGATTTGTTGGTTGGTGATGGCAGAAATTAAAAATTTTGCGAACTCATATACTTGCACGCGAGTGTCAAAATATTAATTTCATTTCGTGGTTAAGAGATGCAAATGTATAAGATCAATGTTAAAAAGTGGCAAATTTCAAACAAATTATCAATTTTCTTTACTTACATATCATCTTGGACATGTGAAGCCAAACGTATGTATGAAGGTTATGTTCGTTTGCGGCATTCAATGGAGGTAGGAATTGTATCCCACACCAGACTGAAGCTCCGCCTCATTTCAAGTCGTCTACTCGATTTGTAACAACAGTAACGTGGAAAAAATATTTACGGTGTCTAAAATTATATTAGTATGTATTCTAATCCGGAGTTAGGTTAAAGTTTCAAAAATTTACCCAGAAGAAAAGTTATGACACAAAATACAACAATTCAAGACTGCGACTATCACTCATTCTTAAGAGCGCCGCCTATCTGGAGTTAGTGGTGCAGAAATAACGACGACATAAAGGAGAGAGAGAGAGAGAGAGGGAGAGAAAGAAAGATTTTGATCAGCGTTTAACATCGAGATCTTTAGCGCTGGTGAGTGGTGATATGATGTGAGCATGGAGCAGCGCCGGAATGAAAGGACAGAGAAAACCCGCCGACCAGCGGAATCGTCCGGCACGATTCCCACATTAGAAAATCTGGGGTCCGAACCCACCGGGAATCTAACCCGGATCGCCTTGGTGGGAGGCGAGAGGTCTGACCCCTCGGCCACCGCGAACCCACGACGACATAAGGACGACCTTGAAGCGCGCATAAAATGCCGCATCGCCTGTACGATCCAAACGCTGAACTAGCGTGTGAGCTTCCAGCCGAACAGTTTTTACTATGGGACACTAAGCGGTGACCATACAATTTTATTCGTGGAATGTCTGCAACTATGTTTAGTGCAGGTCGCAATCTGAGTTGCGCATACTTCGGTTACTACATTTTGAAGTACGGCAGTCTGAAAAGGCCGTTTTTGTTGAAGGACTTAAGAAACACTATTTTTAATGAGCATGGTGTTTTAACAGTGAGGTTCCGACCTTATCTGAATAATAGTTTTCTTTTCGTACGTAGGCACAATGGGCACATGTGGAATATATTCGTAGGAAAAATCTGTTTACGAACACACTGCAACGCATTTGACGCGTGGTGTAGGCGGTGCCCTTAATATCAATTTATACGTGCGCTGGTAGTACAGTACAAGTGTAATGAGAAGTTATTGCAAGCAAAGTGTGTTCGCATGTTTCTGAACCGGTATACCGTAATGTAAGAGCTTTGTCGAGGTCCACCTGTTTGCAGTTTGCAGGATTAGTTGTTTATTAAATATTGTTCCCTCCTCAAGCTAGAATCCTATGTGCGTCCGTGCCGACATTCTGAGGAAACACCACACTTTCCACTACAGAACTGAGGTTCTGAAATACAACTGCAATAACACCAAATTAACAAAATCAATTATTATTCTGTGCCTGTGTGTATGCATTTGATGTGTACTATCTCCTTTCAACTTATGGCACGTATTTCATTATGAGAGAAACTACAATGGACCCTACTATTGTAATTTTCACAAAGTGTACATACCTCTTAAAGGGTACAACTTAGGGGCTAGGTTTATTAGACATGGTTATTTCTTTTGGTGTGTATGACCTGTTCCTGCAATATAGCACACTTTTTTTTCGAATATATATATATATATATATATATATATATATATATATATATATATATATACATACATACATGCATATATTATATACACTGTAACACAAATATACACCAAAGTCCACCCACCCCCCCCCCACTGGAAAAAATCCTGGCTGCATCCCTGCTCCATTGTGTTATTCATAACTGAACTGCGCTCATCGTCTTCGCCTACTGTGGTTCAGTTCTCTGACTGTCCACTACAGCGCTCTCTGTCAGTAAGGTAAGGTAAATGGGCTTTACGTCTCGTCGACAGCGAGGTCATTAGAGACATACACACAACATGGTTCAATGACAGGAGCTGGGAAAGGAGTCGGCCATGGCCTTTGTTAAGGAACCATCCCAGCATTCGCCTGGAGCGATTTCGGGAACCATGGAAGACAGAAATCAGAACGGCCGGAGCCGGGGATCGAACCAGGGTCCTCCCGTCCCGAATGAGAGTCCAATATGTTACCGTTGCGCCACCTCGCTCTGGCTGTCAGTATCCAGTAAGATAAATTCTATCACAGATGGAAAGAATCAATGTCAAACGTTTAGTATTGGGAAATTTTCTGCCGCTTGAGCACTGGTATTAGTAACAGATGTAATCTGACCAATCAGAGAACTTTCGTGAATTTTTAGTTACTTGAAATTGATCATTTAAAAGCCAAAATTGGTTTGTTTTTAATTGTAACTAAACAAAAAATACTTCTCTATTTGACAATCCATTTTACTATACGGTACCGTATTGTATTAGAATCGTTAGTGACAGCAGAGCAACTAGCGGCTGAATTGTTCCCTGTGCCAAACTCTCAGAGAAGAAAACACATTTTCTTTCCAACCTTTAGTAGAATTAAGGTGGGTTCACAACAGATAACAACAGCAAGCATAACACACAGGTATTTCTCACAAGAACTAACCACTATGTATTCTTACCTACCAATTCACAACACCAAAAAGTGGTCGTGTGCATATAGATACTGACATAAGAAATTGTAATATTTCATTTATTGTGCATGTGCACAGGACAGCAACCAATCACAGCAAAGGAGTTGTGACACGCCCATATGGTTGCCACCACGATCAATTATATTTAATAGTCATCAGCGTCAACCAACTTTTATAAATCCGTATGTATTAATTGCTATGTCTTGCAACCACTCGATCTCCTCGCCATTATATCAGGATCACGTTGAAACAGTTTTCATTAAGTTACCCTTACTGCACCAAGTTTTATGCAGAAAAAAGAATGTACCATTCGTCAGCAAAAAAAATATTTTGTTTAATTTTTCTTATTTTCACGACAAAAAACGTGGTAATTTGGGTGATGAAATCTAAAAAACCGTTCAGTACATTTGTACAAAAAAATTCAGCTACAAATTATAACATATAAGTGTCAAAACTGTGGAGCATAATTTTCATGAGTAGTAGGTAGCAATAAAAAGAATATTTTCGAAATCACTGCAAAACTCGGTAACAAGGCCTTAAGAGCCGTACCGACAATTCTGCAGTAGTAACGGTCCGCCCCGAGAGGACAGCAATGACTTGGTACCCAGGTAAAAGACTTGCAAACTTTTCATTACAGTATCCTAATGTCCAGAACTGTAACCCATCAATCAATAGCTAAAAAATATCCGCAGAAATTAAATAAGTTAAACATAAAGACGAGCCCGTCGTAGAGTTTGTGAATGTCCGCCATATTGGTTTAACCTCCAAAAATACACGCGACCAAAACAAAGCTAAAATAAAAAATTTTAACGTTAAAAACTATGTTTCTATACTGTAAATAATGTTTTACGCTGTGTAGTTTATAAGAACTTTGTTTCTGTATTTCCTTTTATCTTCAAATACGATTCCACTTCAAATATGTTTCAATGTCTTTCGGTTGTTTTTATACAGCAAGGAATATTTCAGATTTGCTGAAAAAATGTCATTGGCTAAACATAACAGTAAGAATCCAATTGAGAACAAATTTTGCCCAAGGAGTCTGGTCGTGCACAGTTTATATTGTTATGTTGTATGTTACGTGCTTATATTTTTTAATTATGCGAGACGGTGGCGGCCCCAGAGGTAAGTCAAAGAACTCACTGAAAATTGCGTTGAAAAATTAACATTGCTTGCTTGTCTTTCAGTTCTCTTATTGTTCCTTTCTGTTCGTGTAGCAATCTTATGTGCACTTTTTAGATGTTTTCCTTGTGTTGTACGTTGCTGATCTTCTTTTCTTTTGTCTAATATCTGTGTCGTTTTGTCTTTGCGGTTCGACCCGAAGGAGCTCATCGCTGGAGCGGTTTATGTTTTCTTCTTCTGGATTGGTTATTTCAATGACTTGCTTTTTTTATATAACCTGACCGTCAGAAAAAGTGCTTGCTTGACGACTATTATACCTGTGCATATTCATAGTTGCTCGGTAAAGCGTGGTCGATCTACTGTCCTTCACGTCTCTATACATTATCCGTAGAGCCACGATTTTATGGCGAAAAGATTTTTAGAACATTTGGTTTCAATTAGTCATGTGCACATCTGCAGGTCTGCTACATCGTCTGTGATTGGATGATTTTACTCTCACTTGCCTTGCCAAATTACAGACGTAGGGAGTCACAATAATCTTGTTCTGATTGGTGCAGTCAAATGAGAAACGTGTCTGAACAAAGACACGCTGCCAATAATCATGAAGCAGACCTGCGGATGTGCATGTGAGACACTGAAACAAAGTGGGGAAAAAATCTCTTCGCGACAAAATCGTGGCCCTAATTATCCGGAATAACTTGTGAAAAATGTGAACGTTGATACACGCACAGTAAAAACGATCCTTTTACAGCAAATAAAAGCTTAAGAGTTAGTGAACGCTAGCATTTTTTTTTTTTTTTTTACGTTTGAGGCACGGAAACGGGGAAGGCGATAAGTCGAATATAACACGTCCGTCAAACATCTCATCGCCTCTAGGCGCGGAGGACTGAACTAGCGTACATTATTTTCGTAGAAACAGTTTTTCAATGGGACTTCAAGAGATGACCCTGTTATTTTATTTGTGGAAAGTATGTGGTAAAGTCCAATGCAGGTTTCTATGGTTTGGTTTCCCGATTACGGTTGATATTTTCTCAGCTACAGAAACGTGAAAAAGGCATTTTTAGCACTTTTGAGAAGCTTGGTAATCATGTTTTTAATAAGCGGACGGCATTTTTAAAATCATAGGGACAGTTTCAAGTGTGTCTTCTTTTCGTAGATAAATACATTGGAAACATTTGTAATAGTTCCACAAGAAAAAATATTTTCCGTACCATGCTACAGCATGGCTCAGGCACAGGTGCACTAACTCTTAAAGCTTAAAACATTTCTTTCATCGTAGACCATGTTTCAAAAAAATTGCAACTAACTTTACCATAAAGGGGATTAACAAGCTATTATCATAGCAACATTTTTTTGGTATCATTACTGTACAGTTTAAACGAGACATTTCTTTGCAGCAACAAAATTTGTATGGTGGCAACGAAAGTGTTTTAGAGTGGGGCGAAAATTGTGGTTGGGCACATGATTTTGCCGTATTTATTGGTAAATTTGTGTCACGTCACTAATAGAGTTGTTGACACTTCTGAAATAATTGCGGAAAACATATTTTGTAATTTGGCACATTGGATTGTCGGACATAGAGCTGTTTGTTTCCAACAAAGCCAAAGAAACCCAAGGTTTCGACCATATGTCTGAAACGTATATGTTCGATATAAAGGGTTGATGACGTAAAGTTTCGTCCAATATTATACAGCAACTATCGTTACTGAAATCGTAACTATAATTATTAAGAGTTGACGCAAGAATAATTAGAATATGAAACTTAGAAAGAAGGATGTAAGACAATGCCGCAGGTCAGCGGGTTTTCTCGGGGATCTCCCGTTTCCCTCGCCCTTTCATTCCGGCGCTGCTCCATACTCACCTCATATCACCCCTCACTCGCTGTTAAGTGCTGACCAAAAACTTTCTTCACTAATAATTATAAGGGAGCCAGACTGCCACGGTATACGATAAACCCAATGCCTTAATATACGGTGCTCTAAACTGACGTGCAGTGTTCTCGTGGTACTTGCAAATGCAATAACTAACCATAGACTTTTAGCATGGGCGGGATTTCAGCATTTATATATTGAGGGAGCAATGAAGAGATAACCAACGCAGCCAATAATAAGGTTGGGGAGATGGTGGTGGGGGTGGGTGGGGGGATTTGGGTGTCCTCTCCCGGAAAAATTCCGATTTCAAAATGCAAACTGTAGCTATTTAATTAAGCCGTTTTCGGCCTAGTTATTTTGAAAGTTACTACAGCGAAGAATAAGTTACCTGCGATAGCTTAGATAAATCGCCCAGCGTCAGAAAAGAAAGTGAAATCTATTTTCAACCTGACCATTAAAATGGGTACTCTCTGCCTGGATGTTACTGCGTCTTTGGCGGCAACGTTAAGGGCGATTCATTCTCGGTTACTGAATGCCTCGGCCGCCTTTACGCGGTACGCACTGAACTAGCATGTAGTGTTTCCATAAAAGATTAGTGCGACTTTAAACAGTAGATATTATATTTATATAAAAAATAATGAATGTCTTTCAACGTGATTGAATACCATTTCGGTATACTACCTATAGATAGAGATGATGGTATATCGCGAAAATGTTTTGTGCCAACATAGCCTTGAAAACACTGACACAACGTAGCTGTCTATAGACCAATAACGTGCATCAAATATTAAAATAGCGGTATTCTTATTGGCTTAGTCAAATAGGGCAGTAGCTTCGCGTACAAGGAAAAGCCAGTAATCTTTTGATAAGCTGAACGTACGTTGAA
>PNEQ01011398.1:0-12743 GCA_003012365.1 Medauroidea extradentata | reverse complement strand
TATTTTGTATTCAGAGTACCTGCCACTGTAGTATAGTAAATGCCCGTTTAACCATAACTGTCTTAAAGTCATTTAACCCTAAATAATATCTAAATAAACCCACAGTGTAGCTACCATCTGAGTGAAACCCCCAAACTAATAATAACTTAGGAACCCCAAATATAATAAACGACTTACAAAATAAACCATTTTGTAACAAATGCCACGCAAGGAAAGAGAACGTCTGTCTTAAATCTGTTTACTGAAGTGTATTTAGGGACTGCTGTGGTCGAGGGGTCAGACCTCTCGCCTCCCACCAAGGTGATCCGGCTTCGTTTCCCGACGGGGTCGGTCCCAGGATTTTCACATGTGGGAATCGTGCCTGACGATGCCGTTGGTCGGCGGGTTTTCTCGGTGATCTCCCGTTTCCCCTCCCTTTCATTTCGGCGCTGCTCCATACTCACCTCATCATGTCACCCCTCACCAGCGCTGAAAACCTCGATGTTAAGCGCCGACCAAAATCTATCACTCACTGAAGTGTATTTGTATTCACAGTAACTTTAGTTTTTCCGTCTGGCGTGTACACGAATACATCAGAAGGTTTTCCGACGCGTAAGCAGGCCGTACAAAACTGTCTCATGTGAGATAATGAGATTTAGGGCCGTATATATAAACGGCTTTCGAATGACAACCAACTGTTATCCCCATAGAGAAATCATTGGTGAGCAGTTGCTTGTCATTCGAAAGAGGTCTATAGATTCGGCCTTTAGTCCACGTAATTTGAAATAATCCCATCCTCATTTTTTTGACCGTTTATATAACACAACCTCTTTGAATCGAGTAAACGTTCAGTCTATAGTACTCCATTTTGTCTTGAGTAATTCGTATAAATATGTATTTATACTTTCATTGTGTTTTCAAAAACTATTTTTTACTAAAAAATATATTACGAACTAACTAATGAATTAGTATTATTTTTTACAATCTTGTTAACGTTCCAAATTTCAACTAAATAATAACGTAAATAGCGACACAAATAATAAGTAAATGAAGACACAAAGTATTGATTTAAAAAAATTCTGAAGAAAAACATTTTTGGAAATTCGTAACGGCGCAAAAGAAAAAATTTATGTATGTATATATATATATATATATATATATATATATATATATATATATATATATATATATATATATATAAACTGAGTGCGTGCTTACAAGATAACCACCGAACAATTCATTTGTTCGGTCAGTTCAAGAACGGCATCTGTCCTACCAGTGGATCGTCTCGATGTATCAGGAGAACAGCACGCGGCAAGAGAGTCACTTGAAGTACATGCCCGTCCTTCAGTTGTGCGCCAGGGTTCAAACAATCAATGACGTAGGCAGGCGAGGTTGCGGCGGTCAGAAGCGAGGAGGTGTGCGCAGTTACAGGAGCGACGAATACTCGCCGAGCCCGTACTAACAACTCAGGCGAGACATAATACTTCACAAGTTCAATGACTTGCATGTTAGAGTCTACTTATGTCCTGTGCTCCAGGTGTTAATAATAACCATTATACATTTTCAGATTTGAAATAGTCTTACAAAAACTATTTTAGTCCTATAAGGACAATATTTGTAACAACCGTGATAAAGGAATAGAATGTTTTTGTAAGTAAGACTGTTTCAATGCTGAAAAATATTTTGTACATAACTAACAATTTTTACATAGTCGGTTGGCGTATAAAACAATGCATTTGTTTATTAGCTGCTACTCAGTGGAACAGCAGACAACGTAACGTCATAAATCGCAGTGTTTACACTTGATGTCTCATAGAGAAAAATACCGACAGTAACACTGAATTCAGTGAATTCCACGTACTTTCAAATGGCGAGCGTGACTTTTATTATCCTTAGATCTTAACTCTTCTTGGCCTCCAACACACAAGCTGTGCCCACAACGAGCCAACTTAAAGATTATCGCCACCCTTAGTAAACACAAGACAATGAACCGATGTGCATGGATATCAGCAAACTGTTGCTTTTGACACTTGAAATTTATCTGCCGAAATATACATCTTTCTGAGAAACTTTAACAGTAATATGGTGTTTTATAACTTCATAACTTTCAAGTTTGGTGTGTATTCATTATAATTTTTCAACCCTCCACACATACAAACGTTAGTTTCTGCCGATATTAAATTACTTTAAGTAAAGTCCCGCGAGAGATGAGTTTGGAAATAACTATAGTTAGAGACAGGAAATATTCGCGGGTTCGCTGACCGTGTAGGCTAGTCTGCAAGAACGTCTGTATATTCATGCAGACATTATCTGCTCAATGGCTGCTCGACGACTTGCCCCTGCGTGGCGGACGTGCCTGTGTCGCCCTTGGTGCTTCCGCACTCCTAACACCCCAAAGACGCAAATTGCTTTCACCCAGGCGACCATCTTAGTATATTTAATTAGTAAATATTTCTGTATTGAAAAAAAAAATTTCTGGTTCTTGAAATTGAAATATAAAAAAGAAAGAAGGAAAAAATAAAACAATAAAATATTTTAAAAAACACAATTTTTTTTGCTTTTTAAACGGAATACGTTATAGCCTGCAACGTCGTTATTCACTGTAAATTTTTTTTCCAGTTTGGTAAGTCAGTTGGTTTTAGTGGCGTACATAAAACCATAAAATATAAACTTTGAAGTTTACGAGTTATTACGCAAAATCTATGAGAGATAAACAAATTTCATAAGAGCAAAATTTAGTCGCAATTCATGTCTAAAATAAGAAAAAAATATCTAGTGCAAATATAAAAACATAAAAATTATGAAGTTGAAAATTGTTGGAGACCTCGCCCTTAATATCTTAAATAGTATACCTACCTAGTAGACTCAAAATCGTAATTAGTGAATAATCACTGATTTTCAGATGTTTTTTTCTGATTCAATTGACTGAAACTGTCCTTTCCGTAATCAATGAAAATTATTCTATAATTAGTGAATAATTAGAGTGTATTTTGTTTCACAACTACTATTTTACACAGTTACAAACGGTTTATACAAACGAGGATGGAAGTTTTAAATTTGATGGACAGCAATTTTAAAAAATAGAACATAGCATTTATTAAAATTACGCGACTAGGTTCCTCAACTTCACTAATGTTTTTGGTTCTATTACCCAATACCAGAGCCTGTGATTTTTAATGAAAAGAATTGCAACAATTTGTATCAAAGCCTTACGTGCACTTCTGCAGATACACTTCATGGTTATTGGCAGAATGAATTTGTGCGGAGGCGTCACATGTTCGACTGAGCCAATCAGAACAAGGTTACTGCGACACCACAAGTCTGTAATTAGCGGGTACAATACCAACCTCTGAGAGTTATAAACATCCTATCAATGAGTGCGAAGCAGACCTGCAGATTTGTACATAAGGCATTGTAGCAAATTGTTGCAAAATTCTTTTCACAATAAATCACTGGCTCCACCCATTACTTAAATAAAAAATAATGAAAACTTTTCTCTTATGTTATATAGGCCTACTACAGAACGTTTGAACTCTAAAATAACTGGGGCAGCAGAAATATGCGAGCTTAGAAACTAGCAAATGCTAAGATACTTTCCTTCTCTTTGCCAAGTGAATACGTGGTCGTTTATTGCTTTATACTCGTATGAGCTGAATGCATATAAAGGCTATAAAAATAAAAGCATATTTTGAAGATGAGATAATATGCAAAAAAAGTTTCCGGTAAACATGGACCCTTTTACCAATACCGTAAGAGCTATGAGCAAACACTACAAGAGATGTTGTATGTGCCGTCAGGTCGTTGTAAAGTATTGGTGTGCCATATGTTAAACACTCCTGGTTTGTCGTGAATGTACTGACATTGCATACACCAAATACCTCAAGTATTCTCTGAACTAAGAATCCAAGATTTTAGGTCAGGGAATCGGGAAGGTCAACTTACTGGACCTACAAGACCAATACATCGCCTGTTTAACGGCAATTGGAGCACCTGTTATAATTATGGCGAATGGTAAACGAGTATGCATAGCACTTACGTGTTAGTTGTAAGACTATTTTTGTAAGATATTTTTAAATGTATAATACCTTCTAAAATATAGATGCTTTTAACATCCTGAATAAACACGCGGAGATTTTCTGCAGTGCTCTCTTATGCTGTTCGATTTTACAATCTTGCTATATCCTGCACAATTATTTATTTTAAAACATTCCTGTTATAATACGATCCAACAATTTACTTGGATTGGCATTTTTTTCTGGTTGACATAAAAGTTTCTTTTTTGGTGCAGATATAATGTATTCATGTTCAGTTTTGTGTATTTTTATCTCTGATATTCGGTATTTTAGCCCAAGTCTTGTAGACATTTTGCACTGTTTCGCATTGCCTTGGCGTTTTAGTAATTTTTTAAATATATGTTTTGTGTGTCCTTTCATTGTATCCAGCCAGGTTCTGTAAAAATAATTTACAACTTTTTTTTTTACCGTTTACTTTAACGTTTCACAGGCATTTCTTAGGGCACTCTGAGAGTATGACTACAATATGTAGGCACTTAAAGTACAAAATATACATAATGGCAACTGCATATAACAATATTACACATTTATTTAACTACGAAAGGATGCATTTTGCACACATTAGTCCATTTGAATATACTAACCAAATATTTTTTTTTTGTTTAAATTACTCAGCAATTTTAATAAACTTTCTTTTAACCCTTAACTTATTGGTAAATTTCTCTGCAAGTTTGCTGGAAATTAAGAAGTTTATATTCTGAGCTGTATATACCTAATTAAGACATGCACATACAATGCTCATAATTACGACTTCTATGCATTATTATTTTGTTTAAAGAATATTATCATGTTCCCATTAAAAATTTCGGACAAGGACGGAACGCCGTTGTGAAGACATCGTGCTTATTAAAAGTACTGTTTGGAAGTCCCCTCAACATATCGAAGACCGGGCTTTACAGACTGCCGTACTCCAAAGTGTATTAACCGTGTGTATGTGAAACTCAGACACAAACTGGAGTAAACTTTGCTACTGACTTTACACATTTAAAATCATATGGTCACTGCTTAAAGTCTCGTTGTAAAAATGTATCGGTGGTAATCTTGCACGCTAGTTCAGCGCTCTGCTCGTTGTGGCGATGCAGCATTTGATACGAACTTCAAGGTCGCCCTTATAGCCTCTAACGCACAGCTAGATGGCGTCCTTAAGGTGGAGTGTCAGACAATTTTTTTGAACTTTCAGTTTTTGAGCCATAACATTTATTCAAATTATATTATGAAAATTTTCTCTTCGACAAAGCCTATGATGTATTCTTGGTAAACTGATTGACATTATTAATGATGGAATCTTTCATTAATTTGCCATACAGAAGAATCATTGCAAGGCAATTATAGTTAACTTTCAAGAATTTTCTTGCAATGATTCTGCATAACAATTTAATGAAAGATTCCATTTATGTCAAGCAGTTTACCATAGTATACTTTGTCGAAGTGAAATTTTTGGCAGTACAGTTTGAATAAATGTTATGGCTCAAAAACGGAAAATACAACAAAACTGTCTAACACTCCCCCGGAAAACTGGCGAGAGCAAGGATAACGTTTATATTGTACGGTGTATTACGTGTGGCCTAGACGTCTTTCAAGACTTCGCCTTCAAACGAATAAGATTTCTTCTATACGGAAAATAGAAATATAATTTCACTGGAATAAAACAGGTGAGAAGAATAATCAGTAGATGGATTCAAGATATGATCTTTGAAACAAATATGCAATGGGAGTGCATGCCTGGATTTAGTTGCTTGGACATACTCCATTGCGAAATAAATAACTATCAAAGAAAAGTAAACAAATAATAGAAAACCACAAATACGCAGAGTATGATTTAGTTACATACACAACATAAAATTCCAAAAAATGTAATCGGGTCAATAAAACCAGAAGCAAACAGATAATAAATGAAAATGATAAAAATAAAAAAGAAGCCCACGTTAACAAGCGACACAATGATGAGAGGAAACAAAAACACAGTAGATATCAGACACGATCAGAAAAACAACAAACGAGGCAAACATAAGACGATAAGACACAACGATAAGACAGACAAAACTAATGTGTTTTGTTTTGTCTAATCGTTGTGTCATTTGTTGTTTTTCTGTTCGTGTCTGATATATACTGCGTTTTTATTTCCTTTCATCGTTGTGTCGCATGCTAACGTGGGTTTCTTTTTGATTTTTATTATTTTATTATCTTTTTGTTCCTTGTGTTGGCCTGATTCCATTTTTGAAATTTTGTGTTATGTGTGTATCCCGTTGACTTAAGCATACTCTTCTATTCTCTTTAGTTTTCTCTGACAGTTATTTATTTCGCAATGGAGTATGTCCAAGCAACTAGTGAGTGAGAGAGTTCGGTCTGCACTTAACATCGAGGTCTTTAGCGCTGGTGAGTGGTGACATGAGGTGAGTATGGAGCGTCGCCGGAATGAACAGGCGAGGGAAACGGGAGATCCCCGAGAAAACCCGCCGACCAACGACATTGTCCGGCATGATTCCTACATTCCGAAAATCCGGGAACCAACCCCGTCGGGAATCGAACTCAGATCGCCTTGGTGGGAGGCGGGAGGTCTGACCATTCTGCCACCGCGTCCCCCTACAACAACTAAATCAGCCATTAATTCAAGTGTTTTTATTAAAATACTTATTTGTTCGCAGTTTTTAAAGTAGAGGACTGAAACAAAAACATAAAATGTACTATAGTATTTTGGGCCGTTGCCTCAGCATTGTAAACACTAAAGTCAGTAGTGGTATAGACATGTAGATCGACAAGTATTGAGCATCACCTAGTACGGTTTCACATGTATTCCCTACTCTTTCCTAGACAAAGGCCTGGCTAGATATTTCTAGGTCTTTAATTTGTTTAAATGAAAGGTAGTCTTGGGCTAGTACTCTCAATTTGTATGCCTTCTTAGACCTCGTAAATTAATTAACTACGGCAAAGGATTACTGCAGGAGAACAACGCTTAATTGCTTTCGAAGTGATAAAGTGATTCAATACTGTGGTGTCCTACAGGAGGAAAGCTCAAAGGATATTGAGAATTCAAGCGGTCTGTTTTTAAAGTGGTAATTAAATACGCATGAAGATATCAAAAACTATTAATAATAAACAAATTTCTTTTTATACATACTTTAGTCGTCGCTTCTAGCTTTTCGCGAAAAGTTCATGACCTTAGAAGATAAAACTGCTGACTCGTGGTGACTTCATGTAGTCAGTACTTCTCTTAAGTTAGAAGACATGAGTGATTTGTCAGCTACAAGAGTTTTCTAACGTATTTATGCTAATTTAAAGTATTGATAACAATAAGCCTTGTGGAACCTCCTATCGTTTAGCACTTCATTGTTTGACAATTGGAGGCAAGACATAAAAGGGCGTTTCTTCCTCATTTCCGTTAAATACAGTGAGATGAGTTGTTTAATTAATTTTTATAGTAAAGTAACATTTGTAAATTCTGTTTTATCCAAGTCTGGCGGGCTGCAACGAGATAAATAATTAAAGTTTATAGTTACATATCACTCGCAGGTTAGTGTATCACGGACTGTATGAATTTCCATTTTTACAAAATTAAACACGTGCTGCGACAGTATTTTAAACACGTGAAGACTTGATTTAATCGCACGGGAAAATACGTTATCTTATATGAAATGTTTACATTAGAACGCAGTTAGAACATGGCGGACTTCGTAAACCAGTCAGCGCCCGTGTTGGTTGACAATCGAAGACACGGACATTCTATTTGGCTTCTGATGTCCTTGTTTATTCCGTGTCAGTAGTGAGCGAACATCTTTCAACCTTGCAATTACCCCGCTCCACTGACAACTCGCGCCCACTTAGAGTACAAATGACATGTCTTTATTTGATTTCTCAGCTCAGAGAAGTACTACATAGGCAATTGTTACAAGGTCATTAGAAAAGTGCCCTTTACTTTCAAGACGTCAGGTGTTATTTTACTCTGACTATGTACTGAAAGATAGCGCATCTCTAGAACAATAGGGGCAGAACTCAAATAATACGGTTCTGCGTTATTGGCATTTGAAGCTTTAGTGAAAAAACCAATTCGGGGGTTTAAATCTTTTACTGTAACCATAATACCACTTTTCATGTTGAACTATAAAGAATTAACAGTTGACAATACTGTTATTCTATGATAATTGTATTATTTTCGTCATAGAAATATGAAAAGTACATAACAATGATAAGGAATCAAGTAAAAAATGCAGCTAATTAAGTGTTGGTATTACCATCAGAAAGACCATCGAAAAATGCGTTACAATAGAGGCCTAACTGAAAATAACCACTTTCTGAGTTGTACCCCTATTTATCTGGATGTGCGATAGGTCATGTTGCTTATGGATAGAGCTGCTGATTTTTGGTCAAAACAAATATGCATTTACTCGCGTCAGTAAATTATGTGCATTCTGCAGCTTTGCTTTATGGTCAGCGATTGAATGTTTTTATCCCTTAGAATCTCGGCTTGGTAGTTTTACCCGCAAATCACAGAGGTGTTGTGTCGTTTTAACACTGTTTTGATTGGCACAGTCAAACAACTAATACCTGTACACTAAGACACACGGCCAACCAATAACCATGAAGCTGAGCTGCAGATGTGCACATATGACATTGAATCCACTTGGTGCAAAATTCTTTCCACAAAAAATCTGTGGCTCTTGTAATTGTGGTATGTCACTGGAACAGATATCTTAAATTTTCAAAACATTAAAGGTTATTTGACTCTGGCTAGTAATGGTAAAATAAATCTCAGAATATTGGAAGTTAAAGTCCTGTTACTTATGACTAAAACATGTGCTTTTTGAAGACAATTATTATGCTTTAATTAGTTTCAGTGCAGTGCGTCCATATCTGCAACTTTGCCTCGTGGTCAGTGACTCGCAGCGTCGCGGGATTCCACTCACAAATCACAGACGTGTGTGGTAGTGACATTGTTTTGGTTGGCACGTCAAGTGAGCGACGGCTATGCGCTAATAGATTCTGTCAATAATAATGAAGCAAAGTTTCGTGAAACAAGTTCGTGCCCAATTATTTCTCCAGCGAAAATCAGTGGTTCTACTTATATGACCTGACCTAGCTGTACCGAGCTGAATTTGAATGATTTTGCCGAAAGTGTGCGTGTATACTTACTCCAACGTTCTTCTCTAATAACAAATCGAAGGGATTTTCGCACTGTTAGGAGCTAAGACATCAGAAAATAAGCTTAAGTTTTAGCACAACTAAGTTAATATATTGCTTTCTGAAGCTATCCGACATGTAGTGCTTAATCATGTTGCCACTTACCTCACTACAACAATAATATAGGGACACTAAGCAGGCAGTTAACTGAAATAAATATAGTTTAAAAATTCAGAGCATTGGCAATTGTTTTCTTTCAAATTCATTAACTATTTAAACTTACATAATTATCTATACGGTTTTATACATACGTTGACGGAGCTCATGACACTATTCATCAGTGTGAATTATTTCATTTCATTTCTGTAAGTCATTTGGTTTTACTTTAATACATAAAACCATTTTATGCAAATTTTGACTTCGACATGTAGTTATACAAAATTTATGAAAGCTAACAATTTTAATTTCAGTAAAAGTAATCATTGTGATTATGTACAGAACACTCTGTACCTCGTGCAGATATAAAAATCATTAAAACAACTACATTCTTTATTTAACCGCCCCCCTTAAAGATAGGCTTAATTTTTTGAAAACACCGTGTTTATCTTGAACGGTCAGATGATCCGATAAACCTGGCTAGCAGAACTTCCTCAGACAGCATGGGCGTGTAAAACAACACAGGAAAACTTCTGGTGGAGTAAAGTCAGGAGAACTTGCTGGCCACAGCAACAGGTCCACTTCTTCCAGTCCGCCGAGCTGGAAACTCCATGTTGCTGTGATCACGCACTATTTTTGAGTAATGTTTGAAGCTATATACGTCGCCGGACTGCGAGTGGCACATCCTCGAGGAAATGTGGCAACGCAGGTGGCATAAATATAATGTGCTCAGTGTAAAGCATCAGGCATGGTACAACAGGGCGGTAATTCACATTTCGCACGCCGATGTTTAAAGAAACGTATAGAGTTACTTTTCGTAGCACGTGAACAAGTAGACGTCAATAAATGCTAACATGTTCTGTACTCTTTGTGAGAAAGTAAAGGCAGAAGACATTATGCGTTGTAGGTGTTGTAGGTAACGGGTACACACAATGTGTGTAACAAAGTGTGGTGTAGCAAACCTCTGTAACAACCTTAAACAAAACCTAATTATATATTTTTCCTTTTACAGTGGTATTTCTGTATTCTTTTTCATGTTTTCAGTAGCGGTCCTTTTGAGGAAACAATGGGTCCAAATTGGGCAACCGGTTTGTAAGTGTGGACTGCTACACACCTCTACTGTTTGCCATTTAATACACATAATGAACCGTGTATTCGAACAAATGTTCATGTCTGGTAAAAGTGTATTTGATGGGAAACAATTTGCTTTATGATATAGGTGACGAACATATTACTAATGAGTTAGTTCTTAGTTCTACAGATTTTAGGAAGATATTTTCGCTGCGAATAACTAACACGCCAATGGCTTTGCTGTCACAGTTACATAGGAAAGTCAGGTTTGCTGAAGCGCTCAGCTAGAATAATAATTTTGTTTTCCGGACTACGTATAGATGTATGCATACTTGATCCATGTCGGGTCTTCATGTGATGTCCGCGTGATTTTTGTAAAGGGTTGTATTGTAAAATGATGCTTTTTTCCTGGATATAAGAGGGGCTTAGGTTTATAATAGTGCAAGTCAGATAAAATAGTTTCCTCTTAAACATTTTTTTTGTAATTATAAATGCAAAATGCAGTACATTATTCCAACACGCAAATGGAATTCAGACATTTAGTTAAGAGTGAAATATTTGCTACAGAATATTCTTTTTACAAATGTGAATAATATGAAGAAAAACTACAATTCTAAATAATTGTGCCTTCACCACTATGAAACTCAGTCCCTCATATGTCACTGCTAACAATAGCGTGTATCCAGCAAAATACATAGTTTTTATAATACAACTTCATTGCAAAAATAATACAAAGATCAAATTTTATTATATATATACATATATATATACATATATATATATATATATATATATATATATATATATATATATATATATATATATATACGCGTGTGTGTGTCCTGACTACAGTTAATGTAGGCAGTTTTCTTATTTAACTTGTTACTCACATGATTTTCTCGGACCATCTGGCGTATGTAATTATATTAATTTAAATTATTCACTTACATTTTAAGAAACATTCAAATCGATTAGGGGATAAAATATTTCAAATTGTGATAGTGTGAAAGATAAAATTCATAGCTTTGGATTAAGAAAAAAGCAAACCGTTTACGTTGACATTTTATTTGTGCTAAATTATGTACTCTGTTTTATTTCTATAAAAAACATCACAATTCAAATGTGCATAAACACAAATAAATCAGAAAAAAAATATGAAAACCAAGTACAAGACCAAACCTTAAAGTAGATCCAAAGATTAAAAAACAGCAAACACCAAGTCTCAGAAAAACATCGATACAATATCTGAAATATAAAATTATGTAGGTATACAAAATAACTGACACCGAATTAATTCTGAGTAAGTTTCAAGGAGCTTCACTTATGATCAATCTATAACGTATGTACTGTACATATATATAAGTCAAACAAAAAGTCTTTTTATCTCTAATGCTTCTACAAAGCACGACAACATTTACGAAACTTATAAACATCAATAACCAATATAAAAAATATAAAGAATGTACTTCTGTAAAAATTACAATAATGCACTAAGTGCATAAAAATACTACACATTAAATCATTCTACAGAGTATTTAGGACTCTACAAAGACATTCATTTAACTAAATAATTTACAGTACAACTTTCTTAAGGCTTCAATACCAGCACGAATACGTCAAATTTATCATGATCTTTGAAAGAACTGCGCAATGGGAGTGCATAACTGGATTCAGTTTCTTGGACGTACTCCATTTGCAAATTGAATGAATGTCAAAGAAAACTAAACAAATAAAAGAAAACCATAAAATAAGCAGAGTATGCTTTTGTCAGCAAGATACATACACAACAAGAAATTCCAAAATGGAATCGGGTCAAATAGAAACAAGGAACAAACAGGTAATAAATGGAAATAATAACAAATAAAATAAAAAACCAAGTAACATGCGACACAACGATGCGATGAAACAAAAAACACAGCAAATATCAAACACGAACAGAAAAATAACATAAAGACACAACAAATAGACGAGACAAACATCAGTCGCACTCGTGTTCCTGAACCCTGTGTGTCTACCTGATGACGGGAACAGATTCCAGTTCCCGAAATGTCGTAACACTGTCTGTCTGGAAAACTACTGTGTCTTGTTTCGTCTCTTCGTTGTATCGTTTGTCTTTTCTGTATATGTCTGTTATCTGTTGCGTTTTTTCTCGTCTATTTGTTGTGTCTTTTTGTTATTTTTCTGTTCGTGTCTGATATTTGCTGTGTTTTTTGTTTCATCTCATCGTTGTGTCGCATGTTACTTGGTTTTTTATTTTATTTGTTATTATTTTCATTTATTATCTGTTTGTTCCTTGTTTCTATTTGACCCGATTCCATTTTGGAATTTCTTGTTGTGTATGTATCT
>PNEQ01011396.1:0-14989 GCA_003012365.1 Medauroidea extradentata | reverse complement strand
TATGTACCAGAAAGCGATGTAAAAGAGACAAGTTTGTTTTTGAACAAAAGATGGGAATCTGTGAAGGAAGTCCCAGGTATTAGGAATTACCATCATTTTGAAAGATTTGATGATGAGCACATTTTGGCAAGCTTCACACACAGTTCAGAAAAAAGAAAAGTGAAAGTTAAGCAAAGCAGACAGCAAGAAGTTCTGTTGCAGTTCGAAGATGTTTATTCTGATAGTGAAGCCAAAAGTGACACTGAAGAACAAGATGATGATAGAAATGACATTTCAAAAGATTGGAAACTTAAAAAAACTTGTAGACCCACAGTGTATCATTCCTGGAACTTTCATTATTGTCACCATTCATGGCGAGGGCCCTAAACATTCACTTCCACACAAATATGTTGCTGTCTGTCAAACAGGCCTTCATAAGGAGTCATCAGCTGTGTATCATATGGGTGAAGTTGGAGTGATGTTTCTTAAAAGTTATGGGAAAACTGGAACAATGTTTGTAATAAATGAAAATGATCAAGCTCACAATAATTTGGTTCAAATAAGTTCAGTGTTGCCTACGCCAAATGTTAAATCAATTGGAACAAGACTGATTTATGAGTTCCAAAATCAAATTGAATTGTGATTTTTCTTATTTTAATTCCTTCAAGTTACGGTATAGTAAAAAAGAATAAGTCATGTTTACAAAAACCAAAAGTATGTTTATGTAGGGTCACTTGTAACATCTGTAACACCTGTGTGTGTAACATCCGTAACAGCAGAAAACCTTTATATAACATTTACTGTTACGAAATTTTTATTTGTTATATTTTCAGCAGTTATTTAAAACCTCTAGAAATCATTAAAAACAGTATGAATACATTTCACAGTTAGGGTGACCTGAATTTTTCTACTACCCTCAAACCTCTCATCTGATAGTTCCCAAATTTTGTAACATCCGTAACAGCACTCTTTCTTAAAAAATTTTCACACCTCTTATAATACAAAACTACAAATTTCACCCAAAACTGGTTATTATTTTATAATTTAGTATTTCTAACTAGAATTAATTAGTCATGTATACCTTTAAAAAATTTAAGGTAAAACCAAACCAAAATGTAACATCCGTAACATACGGAATGGCTGATCTATGGTTTACAGAGTCATATAATTCAATGTTTGACTAAAGTCGCATATCACAGTTTAGAAATATTTTGTATATTCGACTATAGTCGAATGTGGCAGCAAAGGAGTTAAAATAACTGCCAAACTGAGCGAGATGGCGCAGCTGTAACATGTTGGACACAATCAGGAGGACCCAGGTTCGATCCCCAGGTCCGCCCTTCCTGATTTTGATTTTGCATGGTTTCCCGAAATCGCTCCAGGCTAATGCTGGGTTGGTTCCTTAACAAAAAGGCCACGACCGACTCCTCTCCCACCTGTCATTGTACTAAGTTGTGTTTCACCATCTTTAATGACCTCGCTGTTGACAAGACGTCACTATCTTTAATGACCTCGCTGTCAACAATACCTAACGCCCACCAACTTTACTTTTAACTTCAATAGAAATTTTTACACAGCTATCACTTTCATTGTTAAAAAATTAGCCTCTTACATTTTTAATAAATAATTGCAAATTTCTAAAAAGTACGTTGGCAGTTTTTGCATAGCCTATATACCGCCATAGAGCTGGCATTGAAAGGGTTAACTGTATCAAGTTTTAAACAATGCTGAACAAATTAACGGCAGACAAAATAATTCCAGAACCAAAGTAAAAATTAGCAAAATCAAAACCACTTTACACGAGGACTTATTGAACAACACAAAACAAACTCGTGTTACCTTACAATATGAAAGAGAATCACAACCCACATATCTTTCCGTGCTACCTTACCTCAAACTTGGGGAGGTAACGAGATGACCCTTTCACATGCCTCTTCCTGACAAAAAACAGCAGGTCGTCACAGTCAATGCAGTGTTCTGTCTGGAACAGGAAGTGCCTCACAAACAAATCAGTCCAGTACGTGGTCCCCTGCAGCATCACAAATCCTGAATCTGCAACAAAAATGTTCCTACTTCAGAACACAGTAAAAGCCCCACACCACTGTATGATTTAACTATGTTTGGTATCCTTTAAAGCATATTACATGGTAATTAGCCATAAAAAAAAGGAAAATACCTCACCCAACAATTATACCTTGCATGTGACAGTCTTATAAAATAAACTGTCCTGAATGAAACATTTCAGAATATTTAAAACAGTAATTTTTTGTAACAGTATACAATAGGTACTACAAATTTGCTTGACTTTACTGTCTTTTTATTTATTGTTAAAAAGAAAACTACAAGCCACTCAGAATTTTATATCATAATTTTTTTACTAATTTAAATTATGTATAAAATATAAATTTTCAAACTTTACAATGAAATCTTTTTTTGCAAACTTGCAAAACTTTGTCCTACCTGTGATCAACCAGAGTTATATTACTGTATATGGTTTACTTAGGGCTTACATGAATTCACCTGTCACTAACACTGACATGACACTAACTGCATATAATTCTAAGACAATGAAACAAAATCCAACACGTGTTCCTCCTCCTGGACGGGTCACAGTGTGTATGATGGAAGACCTGAATGAAGGTTGGACCGGTTGCTCGAATAGCGAGACATGCCTGGCCTGAAAAATGGATGAAGTGACGTGAGATGATTGTAGAGAAGCTACAAAATGAGGGAGGCAAGGGAAACGGTAGTTCCCAGAGGAAATCAGCCGGCCAACGACAACATCCGCGACATTTCCCACATGCAAAAATCTGGGACCCAACCCGTTGGTGACTGAACCCAGATCGTCTATGTGGGAGGTGAGGGGTCAGATCCCTCAACCACCGCGGCCTCAATTTTAAGACAATACAGGCATATCACCCATATGTTATTTAATTGAGGAATTGGTTAGGCTAAAAATTATTAGACAAATGCAACATACATCATTAACAAGTGATGTCTATATAAAGAAAAAACTGAAGCCATCTGTTTTACTGCCCATACCTCATAAGTTTCATCATCTGCTTCAAAGTACCATAGTAAGACAAATAAACTCTGGTGCTATCAGTAAGGCAGCTTCTATTAAATGTTGCAGCTAATTTGGTGTAGTAATAATACATGCAATACTGTGGTCGCTAACTAACATCTATAAATGAGCTATAGTTATCTTTAGAGCCTACGACTTTAGGTGAAAATAATTCTGCAATAATTTGTTTCAATGACTTATGTGCCCATATGCAGTTCTGCTTCATCGTCGGTGATTGGCTGTTTTTCAGCGTCTCTGGGTTCTTCCCACAAATCACAGACGTGTCGTGTCACAGTTACCTCGTTCCTTGGCACAGTCAAATGAGCTATGCCTATGCAATAATACATTCTGCCAATAACCATGAAGCTAAGCTGCAGATATGCACCTAAGGTATTGAAACAAAATTTGGTAGAATTCTTTTCACGAAAAATTGCGTGCTCCAGTTATCTTTGTATCACTGCAGTTCCTGCTAGCAAGTAATAACTGTTATTTCTAGCAGTCACTATTTATCACTGCTACATTTAACTAGCTACAGTCTGTCTCATGTAACTTTGACATTCCTCTTCTGAGAAATGTGCCTGGCAGTTCTATTGTTTGAAGCTTTGAATCTGCCTGGCTTCCTGGAAAAACACTGTCTCCACAATCCTGTTTACAGACACAATCCTCAGAAGTGAATTGTCAAAATATGGAATGCTTACATGAGATAGACTATAACACCCATTGTGGTAGGAGTGAGTAGGCCTGATGGCTTCACGTGGCATCTAGTTATTCCCCGCAACCAGCACCGAGAAAGGTGGTGCAACGTTAACATGTTGGACTCCTCATTCAATCCCCGGCTCCAGCCATCATGACTTTGGTATTCAATGGTTTCCCGAAATCACTCCAAGCGAATGCTGGGATGGCTCCTTAACAAAGGCCATGGCCGAATCCTTTCCTAGATTCTACCTGTCAAGTTGTGTGCCACCATATCTAATAATCTCGCTGTTGACACGACGTAAAGCCCACTAACCTTACCTTAGCCTGTGACTAATAGTTGCTAGAAACTGTCTGTGATGTAACTGCGTAACTGGCTGCAGACCAGCTTGTTTCAAATTTAATCACTACCAGAAATCACTATAAATTAACAAAATATATTTTTATCCCATAATCTATTATTAAGACTTCTAAGTAGCAAAATAATAATAATTTATTAATAATTACAAATACTGTTAAATTTACAGATACTACCCCTCGTGACTTTTTTGTTATATGAAAATTTTTAAAATTTGTAATGGGACTATTTCATAGATACTATAAAATGTAGTGATTAGCTACAATTTAAGACATTTTGTGTTATTCTGTAAAGGTAATAGTTACAACGAAGTGACATCAACATTAATATTTATTACAGTGCAGTTGTCATAGGTATATACAGGTACAACATACTCATCAAACATCCAGGAGTGTGTGATGCGCCATCTACGGTAATTATAAAAACACATACAACTATCACTACCATATATCTTACAGTAAATATGTCTTGTTTGGTCTCAATGTAACTTGCCAAGCGCCACTTAACCTAATATGGTAATGTACTTACATAAATTCACATATATTAACTACGGTTTTAGTCCGTGTCAGTCAGACTGGTGACCTAGGATGCAAGCTGCAATGCCATATGTGGGCTAGTCCTTGGCACACCCCCGCAGATCTTCCTACTTCATTATCTCTCTCTCTCTTCCCACTCTTTCTTCCCCATCCTTCCCTGGCCCCCTGGTAACTAGATACTTAATGTAATACACATATTAATTAAAGATGCCAATAGTATCCAATACTAAGAAGGTAATTTACATAATTTAGTGATGTGAAAATGTACCAATTTATTCTGTGTAATAAATATGTAGGCCTTTAATAGCGGATTTATGCATTCGCGGACGGCAAAGTGTCTCTCTCTGATTGGCTGAGAGGAACTTTGTCACCTCCATGTGCCCGGGGGTGGGGAAGGGACGCAAGGCTAACAGAGGAGTACGCGGGATGCTAGAGGAGAGACACGAATATGTAAGCAAGCAAGTAACACGTATTTAACTCCAGTGGGAAAGTGATAATTTCTTCGTTGTCAAACTGCGAGGCGGTGGACAGCGTATCTAGGGGTCACCAGTCAAGTGGATTTCCAGGTAGTCGCAACCGTTTCCCTAGTAAATCAACTCCGTCAACTATCTATTTAACCCGCTGGAGAAAATACTTATTGTTTCGCTACCATACAGTCAAAGCAGTTTAACGTCATCACAATCTGCAACCCGAGGTGCGTGGGTTCGTCTGCACTTATTTTGCAATCAGAAATATGTGTGTTTTCTTTAGCTAGTTGGGCACATCATCACCATTTCAGCAATTAACTTCAATCGTCAGAGATACAGACTAAAGGCAGATAGGAACAGTAATAAATTAGACTGTACTACATTTTAAAGTTTCAGTCAGTCACACGTAAAATAAAGTTCAGTATTTATTATTAAAAATTAACATACCCTGAGATTAGTTACACCGAAACAAGTAGGGTTGCCACAGCAGTGTAACCCAAAAGAATACATATAATTGTTCAAAGACTTAAAAAAACACTTAAAATACAACATAAAGTTTTTTAATGTACATGTGTAAATTAATTACTTTATTATCTTGTAGTTTAGTAGAGTAAATTTAAAAAAAGCAAACATAGGTACTTACTAGAAATAAACTCCAAGCATGCACTACAAAATAAAACACAGAATGAAAAAGTATTTAACACGGGCTGACAATCACAATTTTTGTAAACATGTGTATAACAAACGAACAACGCTATCATTTCCAAAGCAAAGAAGTTGCATGTAAGTGCCAGGCTTGTCGGCACTGTTCTTAAACATTTTGTGACACAGAGACTATATAAAAATACATCTTGGCTGTCTGTTCTTGAAAAAGAGGATATTTGGACCATTTTCGTGAAACCCGACAAGACAGTTTGCGAGGTGTAGAAAAGAGGGCATGTCTGGGCAAAAGAGGACATCTGGTAACCCTAGAAACAAGACATTGTGAAATCTTAATGAAAATTCTGATATTACACGTGAAAATTTTCTTGCATTTAAAAAAACTCTAAACATGACAAGTTTTGGCATTTTTTTACTGACCAACATTAAATAATTAATTTTCCCCCAATCTGAAAAAATTACAAATAACTGTCACATCGACTAAATACTTGGAGTACGTGCACAGGCTGTTATAACAGAAACTAGAGTAGTAAGCACTTGTAAATGTAGGAACAGTACTAAAAAAATTGCTGCATTAATAAAAAACACGATACTTTAACCGTCCTTACCTAGGCCGAAGCACAGCAATTACAGCTGACTGTAAATATAAACTCAATAAGCATATAACTTACAAAATGCAAACAAAGTGGCTGTACGATTATTACGTCATATTAAAATCATCTTGGTTACACACCACATACCTTTAACATTTACTCAAAGTCTGCAAAACTATTATCTAGGAGTGCTGTTTTGTATTTTATTCATATTGCCTTCATAAAAGTGTACAATTCAATTTATATTACCTGCATTTATTTATCTACCACACACTCTTAAACAACTAGGTTTGATTCTTTCTTTCTAATTTATAACTCCGTAGATCCCTAATTGGGATATGTAACACGTCATTTTAGTAAATTACAGTTAGGCTCCAAGTTGATACAAATAGACATACCGGTACATAATACCTACTAAACAAATATACAGAACTGCAATATACATGAATGGTAGTACTTAGAAGTACACAGTTTGATTTTAATTTAAGATTAAAACAATAAATTACTAAATACCTTAACAAAGTGATACATTAGTCTAATAAATTTAACTTGGATTTGGAAGGACTTGATCCTGCCTCTCTCTGTGCTCTTTCCATGCCCCAGGCATCCCAACAAAACAGTACGACAACAAGGTGTTCATCGGAGCAAGTTCCTCCAGGTCAGGTTAGTCATATTCCCGGAACTTGTTTACTGGAAGTGTTTTGGCACCATTCTGCATTGCTTTCCCTGTATTTACTTCTTTTTAGTTGACAACATTAGAACTACCGGTAACTTATTTGGCACGTACTACGGATGAAAGGAACATATTTCTCCAAACACGCTTCGGTTAAATGGAAATATTATTATTAGCTGCTTTAGATGTACATTTTGTAATAATTCTGCTAAATCAGCCATCTTCAAAGAAGTATTCTCATCCATACTTTTGAATTTCAAGGGCTCTCTGACCTGGATCAATTTAACCCCAGCTCTCCCAACTCCAGAGAGGGACGAGAGAAGAAACAGGGTCAAGGCCGAGTGAAACAAACCTACTAGCTAGCTGGGACCAATTCTCTTTTCTGGTGGTGCAGCACACAACCTTTCCTGGTCCCCAGATTAAAGCTATTATCTCGCTATCGATGAAATATAAAACTTACCGGTAAATATCAATAATCACTACTGACTGCGTACAGCTCAAACTAATGATTTTAGAGGTATAGTTTACTGATGGAAAATTATTTTCTTTAGACATTGGAAGTAGTTGTAGGTAACAAAAATGGTAGATTGCTAACATCAAAATTTACATTTTTTTAAAGTTCCTACGGGTTAGTTAAAGTTAGTATTGGTTATTATTAATTAGTTTAAGTTAGTTTATGTTAAATTACTTTACTATTAAGTTTTTCATTTTTCATTAGATCACCGTAGGTAATGTTAGGTTAGACAACCTTAATTAAGGTTAGGTAACCTAACCTTACCTAATGTAACTTGGAAAACTGAACGGTAAAATAACCAAACCTGACAGAACCAATGTAACCTAATCTAACGAAAAAATAGATCAATTACAAAATACTCTTACACAGAATAAAAAGGTGTTTTCACCAAAAATTCATATAAGTTTTGTTCAAAAATATTTCTTGACATATTTCCATATGACAAGGGAAGTTTATTTTAAAGCTTTATGCCTATGAATTTACCTATGGCTTTTGCACAGTTTTGTAAGTCTACAATATGGGACATCAATTTGTTCGTGATTTCTAGTAAGTATTGTAATTATGATTATCTTGCGTATACGTATTGCAATTAAGAAAGATGTTTTTTTATATATCATAATGATGTATAAATACCGGTATACAAATTTATAACAGTCATAGTTTTCAATTTAATAAATAAAGGTTTACAGTGAGCTAATGTTTCAGAATAAGTCATTATCCTTACGACTTTTGTGTTCTGGGCCCTTTGTTGTTTACTATATTGGCAAATGACATGGGAGTTGGAGTGGGTGGCAGTATGAGATTGTTCGCGGATGACTGTGTACTGTATTCGGAAGTAGGTGAGAAAAACAACTTGCAGGCAGACATTAATTGGGTACTAGAATGGACGGAAACCGATAAAATGAAGATTAATGTAAAGAAAACAAAGATAGTGAGGTTTAATAAAAAGAGGATAAAGAGCAGGCAGGCATACAGATTGGATGAGCGGGAGATAGGGGAGGCAGCCGAATAAAAATACTTAGGGGTGATGTTGCAAGAAGACCTTGGGTGGAGGGGACAGGTGAAGAGAGTGGTTTCTAAGGGAAAAAGGGCCCTGGGAATGCTGGGAAGAGTCCTGAAAGGAGTCAGTGGTGGGGTGAAAGAGAAGGCATACACCTCAATGGTACACCCAATGCTATAATATGCAGCGGCAGAGTGGGATCCCTACATGGAAGGGGAGGTGCAGGAACTGGAGAAGTTAATAGGAGAGCGGCTAGATGGGTGAAGGACAGGTGGAGAAGGCAAGCGCAGGAGGGAGAGGAAGGTAATTACAGACCATCAGTGATGATGAAGGAAATGGGCTGGAGTACTTTGAAGGCCAGGCGAAGGGTGAAGAGGCTTGTTAGGTTGTTCAGAAAGGTGAAGAGAGAGGGAGGATGGGGAATTTTAGGTTCTCTTTTAACCAAGGATGATTTATTTATTTATAGATATTTATTTATATTTCATTCCGTTGGGCCCACTTGTGTGGCGGAGCCACGGGGCTACGGAACATGTCAATAGATTTCACATTACACAAATAGGCTATATAATCACACATATTTAGCAAACTTAGCACAGGGTTATACAGATATCAATAAAATTTCTAGAGCTACTATGTACAAGGAAGTTACAATAGCGGCTGTTTTACAGACAAGTCAATCATAGCAATCAATCTTGGAACAGTCCAATAGTGAAAAAATAAATTACAAACCATTATATATAAAAATACTGTACATGTCTTCAATTGCTATTACTATTTTATGCTATCAATATAATCAAACATTTCTTCTATGCTGTAAAATACCTGAGTACCCAGCTAATCACTTATTACTTTAACGAATATTTTATAGTTCTTTTCAGATGTAATCCATTTTGGCAGTTTGTTGTACATACATACACCTACATAGTAATGGCTTTTCCCAAATAAGGCACTGCCACGCTGAACTACCCTTAGCTTGTATGTGATTCTTGTAATGTGATGATGAACACGTTCATTTGTCAGAAAATTATATATATTTTGATTTAATGAACTTCAGCACATGAATGGCATATTCTGTATAGAGGGATTTTATTTTATGATTTTTAAAGAGGTCTCTGCATGAGGTTCTTGAGTTTACATTAGAAATAAAGTGAAGTGCTCTCTTCTGTACGTGAAAAATTTTATTACCACTACTGGCATTCCCACAAAATCGTATTTTGTAAATCACAACGGAAGGAGAGGGAACAACAGTCTTGAGATCCGGAGGGTGTGAAGGAGGACGGAGAGGGGTAGGCAGTCAATGATGGTGAGGTCGGTTTAGGAGTAGAATGTGCTTAGAGAGGAGCTGGTGAGGGTTTACAGAGTTGGGTTGTTCAGGAGAGATCTGGAGGGAGAGTGAGGCATGTGAGCTTGCCACCGGGTGAAAGCCCAACAGCAAGAGGTAATTATAATTATTATTTGTAACATCAAAATATCTCTTACGTTATTGTAATTTTCCAATAATAATATTCCATAAGTTATTATGCTATGGCAAAATGCAAAATAAGCCTGAATTATATTGGTGGTAGACCCTACATAATTTTAGAATTTCCTCAATAAATATATTACTCTAGAGAGACTTATTTTGATATATTGTACGAGGGGTCACCAAGTAAATTTATTATACAGTACTATTCCTAAACATTTTTGAGACTCTTGGCTATTATCAAAGGGAATAACTCTTAGACTACAAATCATTTTTTTGGGTTTTATTTTCATTAAGAAACCATTTGCTCTGAACCACTCATTAGCTTGAATCAAAGTAGCATAAGCCATAACTGGTGCAAGTCAATAGGAAAAACAAGTGCAATATTGTTGAGTCCACCTGCTCTGAACTAAGAGTAAGTAAAAGCAGGTGTTCCGCAGGGCAGTATACAGGGACCTCTTCTATTTTTGATATTAATGATTTAAACATGCAACTACCTAATATACCTATAATTTCTTTTGCAGATGATACAAATGTTATTAAAGCAAATAAAGAATTCAAGTTAGATGACATGGCTAGTGACACGTATAGGATTAGCTCTTGGTTTGCCTCAAATAACATGCTACTAAACCTAGATAAAACAAACTATAGGCCTACATTACTCTCCTCTAAACAAAGCTCCCAGGAGCTAGATATATTAATAGACAATGTTAAGTACACCCGCTTCCTCGGTATCGTTATTGATAACAGCCTGTCATGGAAGAAGCATACAAAATGCCTACTGAAAAAACTAAACAGTACTTGTTACATGCTTAGAGCACTGTTGTGTTTAACTACTAGACAGTGTCCGTGGTCTACACATTTTGCATATGTAAAATCCACACATCACCTACGGTATCATTTTTTGGGGACAAAGTAAGAGAAATTTGCAATCAGTATTTGTTTTACAAAAAAATGATAACAATCATACTTTAAATGCAGCACTCCGATAGCTGCCGTCAAATTTTCAAATCTACTAACATATCAACTGTGCCATCTACTTATTTATACAAAACACTACTGTTTATTTCCCGAATAAACACAAATTCAGCACGAATAAGGATATTCATAAACACTTAACACGCAATCACCACAATTTTCATATCAATAGGGTCAATAAGAATAACATTTATAAATTAACCAAAATTTGTTAAATTTTTGGGTCCACAGACTGAAAACAATTTATCTTGGTCTTGTCACATCCAAATTTTGGATAGCAAACTATCTTCAATCTTATACATGTTGCGACTATTAAATGATAGCAGGGTTGATTACAGAGCTGTTTAACAAGCCTATTTCGCCTTTTTTCATTCAGTCCTCAAATATGGAATTGAATTTTGGGGAAATCACCCAGATAGTAATAGAAAAAAGCTATCAGATTGTTATCAAATGTTAGTACAAAGTCACCATGTAGAAATTTATTTAAAATACATAACATACCAACTTTATATAATGAATATTTAATAAATTCTCAAAAATTAAAAAAGCAAAATACACACTTGTATAAAAGGATATACATTCATATGGCACCCAAAATGCTTTAAATCTGAGAAAGATTCTGCATAACAGTGTCAAATATGAGAAGGGTCCATATTATTCTGGTATGGAAATGTATAACCTTCTACCATTATTACATATGCAGAGAAGATGACTTAAAACTTTTACGAATATGTTGCATAACCTATTTGATCCTCATGACTTTTATAGTAGTCACGAAATAACAGTCTTCTTAAAATCAAAATAGAGTAAAGGTATGAATATGCATTGGTTGTTCGTAATAATCACTATTATTGTGCATACTTTTCAGTGTGTTTATATGAACTGTCTTGTATGATATTTCGTCTTGCATGTATTTTATGGATTTGTTTGTGTTGTCACGTGTTAAGTTATATGACATGTTCCATATCCATGAGCTTGACTCACTAGGGTCAATGGAATGTAAATACATAAATAAAAATAAAAAACCATAAAATCCTTACACAATACGGGAACACGTTTATTTAATAAGATATCTCAAACCCTGCAAACATTAAATCAATACTCATTATTTAAAAGTCAAAAATATTTCAGTTTCTTCTTGAGAAATCATTCTACGATGTTGATGATTTTTGTACATAATTAACACCCACATGCAAAATAATATACTTATTTTTTCTTTCCCTGTGTATATTTGTATGTAAATTTGCCTGCATATATCTGTAGGCCTACTGTACTACTTTACAATATTCACATGTGTGTCATGACCTTTTCTCTTGTATTATCACAGCTGTTATAAAGTGATATTGTTTCGTGGTACTAATCTACTCTAGAATAATTGTTTCTAATTATATTAACCATAAACGAACCATTGTTCTAATGATAAGTACTCTTATTAAATCAATTTCCAATTTGGCCCATCATATATTTGTTATATCACTTGTTTGTTTTATCTGTAACATACTCCTCCTATACATGTGTACATATTTCTGAATGTTTTGAATGTGACAAGTTCAATAGCATGTAATTGCTCAACTGAATGCTGAATAAATCAAATCCTTTTAGAGTTAGAGATCATAGCTGATATTATGGACAAGTAGTTCCAAAAGCACCATTTCTCCTCTCCCCTTAATCTCATTATTTTAGTTGTTTGTACGTTCACCCTTATTCCATTATTCTTTTACCATTCATTCTTCTAGCATATTTATAACCTCCTGCAGGCTGTCATCCTCCCCATCCCCCCTATTCGATTCAACACCTAGTCAGCAACACAACTACATATTAAGTAAGTAGACTTGCACTATTTCATCTGCTGAATACATACCATCTTTCAATAGCTGTCTCATTTCTTTGGTTCTCTGGAAATTTATCTCTTCAAGTAACTGTTCCAGCATTGTCGGGGTTTTCAGCAAAGAAGACACATTCGCAAATGCCATTGTGAAGAGCTGCGTTAAAATGATTGCCCTCCGCAAATTACGGCGGTGCACATGGCGAATTAGGGCTCAAAACTAATTAACGACGTAAAAAACATTAACTTCTCAATTTTCTTCTGTAAATAATGTAAACACAATCTTTGCACACATACACCATACGCCATAGACAAAGACATTACATTACAAGAGGAAGCAGGCAGAGGATGAGGAAGATTGGTGGTAATCAATGTTTTGTTTTCTCTATGTATGACATTTGACCACACGTATGTGCTGTCACCTACTGGATTTCAATTTAAGTTTCGGTAACTAGACCATCGTATTCTGTGGTAGTGACGAGGGACGCAAGCGCTTTCGGGCTGAAGCCCAATAGAACTTGTGTCGGCCATGTTTTCCATTGCCAAAACAAAGGGATTTGGCAGGATGTAGGTTAAGGATAATTGGGTTTACATACCAATAATAATAGAAAAACAAAGCTTACGATGTGTTATAGGTGTGTGTGTGTCATGTGAAGCATATAAATACCTCTGTCTATTGTTTAATATTTTAGGAACACATTAAAGTAAACATATGCGGACTAAAATATACATATTATGCATTTAAGTTGTGTGTAATTATAATTACGTCAGTTTTGTGTATAGTACACTGTGTAAGACTTTATATGTTAATGTTATGTTTATAGGACTACTGATAAGGCCCGTTCTACAATGGCACGAACGGAGCCTCATAACACGGAAGCAGACTACGTAAAACTTTACTTTTCTCCTATTCGCTGCACGTAGTTACAGACACAGAAGAGTTGGGAGCTGACAAACTTCTTATGTTCTTGTGTGTACTTATCCGTTTATGCATATTGACGTGTTGGTGATGATGGCAAACGGGGTGGGGGCGTCTTACTTACGCCCTGGAGGGTGCCAACTGCTGCTGGTGACGGCCGTAGGTCTACCGCCCGTATGGCGAGTCCCCTCTGTATCCTCCACGTCGAGATGTATGCTGTTGTGAGGCTGAAAAACGGCTGGTTGGTAGGACTAGCTCACAAAGGACCGTGAAATGGCCATGACCGAATAACTTACCAGCATGAATAGATTTCACCACTGATTTCATTCATTATTAATGGCACATTGTATATTGCATGTATGTGTCTTAAGCTGTCCCTATGTCTGTAACCGGTGGGTGACTAACTCGGTAAACGCGAACACTGGTTACGCGATGTTGAAGTTACGTTGGAAGATAAACCCCTGGGCGCAAGAGCTGTCATATGTGGAGGTGGCTCTACTCCTGGACAAATAAATTAGTGTTACATTAATAAGGTTCCTGAAAAACTAGATTAAATCACTATTGCAGCTACATGATATGACAAAATATGGTGATGGCCCTGGAGCCGCGAAAGTAGCCTACCTCCTACACGCCCGAAACAAGACTGCCGGGCAATGGCACCCGCTCCCGCTAGTAGCTGAGAGCGCCCGCCAAAACTATTCGCGTGGCTGCTTTAAGCATGTTGTGTTGAAGCTGTGTACATACACACACTCTAAAATTTACATAAGACACATATGAGCCTTTGAAGATGTTAACATAATTGAGTTTCCTGAAATGGCATAAATAAACTTACATAGAGAAATTAATTCAATTGTGCCTTCTGCTCCAGTTGGCTTGTCTCTAATTCCGAGCTGGCACTGTTTATTATTCTAACACACATGGAACACTTGGATGTAACACATTAAGCACTATTCTTATTTTAAGTATAAGAAGTTGTTGACACATTGCACAGTCTTTGTGGTTGTCAGGTTGTCGGTCTGGGCCGCTCCTGGCGGTCCAGCGTCATTGAACGATTATGAAGCATGACGCAGGTCGTCCCTGACCTCCCCTGATCTGAGCCCGTCGTGCGCATCAAGCCTGGCGGCTTGCGCATATTGGAACGCACCCGCCCACGTGCGCGACGAGGTAGCGGCGCCTAGACGCCGCCCCCGCGACGTCGAGTGGACGCAATATGTGCCTCGGACCCAGAAAACGACCATCCATTGGTAGGAAAGTGCCCCCTTGACGGA
>PNEQ01011395.1:0-14990 GCA_003012365.1 Medauroidea extradentata | reverse complement strand
ATTCGAGCCCAGAACCTCCCGGAATTTAGACCTGAGTGACAAACAACTGCGTCACGTAACGTCGAAATAATTCATGAAAATAAAATTTATTGAAAAAAAATATATATATATATCTGTGTCCTGGGCTCATAGAGGTTGTACAACACTACGTCTCGATAGGTTACTGTAGTGAAACTCCTGTATAAGTTGTTTCTCGCTGTTCGTTCCTGTTTTTCGGATCGTCTGCCTTGATTATTGACCAACTAATTTTTATTCTTAATAATTACGTTTCTTACAAATAAAAAAATACATACATATTTTTTTTAAATATTTACGTAAGCATCTCTCTGACGCGAACACCACCTCAATATCGCTACTGGTTAGATAGATATCGTGGGTTGATGGAAAACAAATGTTGTGTTTTTTCACCCTTTTGGGTGTCGAATTTCGAAATATTTTAAATTTACATCCTAGACATTTGTATAAGTATCCAACTGAAGTGTAAATCACATCGCTAGCCCGTTCAGTTGAATTAAAATCGATCATTCACTAAAAAATCACATATCACCTCTGCACAGTATTGAGAAATCGAATTTCGAAAAATCTGAAAATTGTTTTGCGGTAATTTCTGTAATCATCATCCTGAAGCAAAAATTAATTGTATATCTCGACGGGTTCGATAGATATCGAGGATTTATCTAAAACACGTTCAAGGTTTTTTCACCTCTTAAGAGAGTAAATTTCGAAAAACCCTTTAATCACGTTTTAGAATACTTTATTGGTATCTCGTGGACGTAAAAAACACAACATTAGCCCGCTGGGTTCAAGATATATAGACGAGTAATTGAAAACGCTTTTCACTAGTTTTCACCCCTTTTCACGTCCTTAGGTGGCGAATTTCGAAAATTCCTGAAATTACTTTTTAGGTATTTGAGTAAGCATCAATCCTAAACAAAAATCACGTATCTATATAAAAAACTATGGGATCGATATATGTCGAATATGAGTCGAAATCTCATAACACCCCATTTTTAACCAGTTTAAGGTCGAATTCGGAAAATATATTTTAAATGGTACTTGGGATATTTACAAAAGCACCAATTTAGAGCAAAGAGTACTTCGATATCTCGATTGATTCGATAGATATGGAATGATAATCGAAAACACATTTCACATATTTTCACCCCCTTAAATAAAGAATTTCGAAACGATTTTGAGTCCTGCCATAGACATTTGTAAAAGTAACCAATTAAAATTAAAATCACGACGATAGCCAATTGTGATACAAAGATAAAGACGATTCATTAAAAACACATTTTGCCCCTTTTTACTGCCTGGGGGTCGAATTTCAAAAAACCTAAAACTGCTTTTTGGGTATTTACGTGAGCAATATTTTGAAGTGAATATCAACTCTCTATCCGGAAGGGTTCGATAGATATCAATAGATCATTGGAAACACATTTAACGTCTTTTCAGCCCCTTAAAAGTTGAACTTCGAAAAATCCTTTAATTGGCTAATATGCATTTTTACAAGTGTCCTATTAAAGTAAAAATCACGATGATAGGCCGTCGGGTTCGAGCTCTATCGACGTTTCTTCGGAAACACATTTCACCCCTTTTCACCCCCTTAGAGGTCGAATTTTGAAAAATCCCTTCTTAGTGCTCGCCTACGACCTGAAGGGAACCGCCACAAAAATTTTCACGATTCTAGGTCCAGTGGTTTGGGCTGCAGTTTAATATGTCAGTCAGTCAGTCAATCAGTCACCTTTCATTTTTATATATATATATATATATATATATATATATATATATATATATATATATATATATATATATATATATATATATATATATTATAAGACCTCTATCCCCAAAAGAACTCATGGGAATGGCCCACACATAAAGTTTATGTCTCAAAGTTGTAACAATATTATAAATATATTTGACCATTAAAATAAGTTTTATTTTATTGCAATTAGTAAATAAGAATAATTCATTATACAAAGAGACTACGTTACTACAAATATCTATGTTTTTAGCTGAATAAGAGGCAGAATGGGAAATGTTTTCGTAACAGTAACTATCAGGCAGTGAGATGTGATAAGAAGTCTGCATAACTAAATATTCAACGGAATTCAACATTTATTATTCTATACGTTAGCAGCTGTATAAATACACACATATTATTTTTTGTTTGTTTCTAACACTGCTACAATGATCTGTTGGTTACTGTGTACATTCAAACAATACGACTTTGGTTACTAAGGATACTTACGGCAAAACTAAAAACTTTGCTAGACAAGAATTTGCGATCGAGGTGATTGAAGAGAATATAAGAAGAGAAACCAACGTTATCATTAATAGAACTGAACAACTTGCTTTGAAAAACGATCTTAGGACTGATCTGAAGGTGTAAGGTAAGTGACGAGTTACATGATATATTAACTAAAACTTGACAATACTAAACAGAGTATAGTAGTAGGCTATGCCTAGTTATTAACCCTAGTCATAACAATATATGTTCTTATACCTAGTACTCTGTGAATCGTGGTTAATTCTACATTCACATTCGGTCGACAAGAAAAGCTTCAAGTTACTGCGTAACTGAAAATTATCTAATCAACGTTATTTACTAAAAGTCTTACCAATGTTTAATTTTTTACTTCCGTGGTTTAAGACAGTAAGTAATACATGTGTTTTAGGTCAGAAATAATAAATATCAGGTGCATATATAATAACCGATTTGCTGTTATGACAAAATATTCAAATTGTACAAATAATTTATTAACATAACTATTGATTCGGACTGAGCTGCAGCTTTTTGTTTTGTAAATTACGTCAACCATACGAAGGAATACCGTGATAATGTAATAGCCTACTAGTAGATAGTAAGATGTGTAATATATGTGGTTATAACGACACATCCATACACAGATTTAAAATATGTACTGTACATACGCAGCGTCGCTGAGGGTTTGGTACCGAATTGAACTGCAAAGTTTTTATACATATTTGTTATTGATATGACTGGCAAATGTCGTTACCTTAGTTTCAGAACTTTTCTAACAGTAAAATATCACAGTTTAACATGGCTTATGGACGTTTAATACTTTTAAAGAATATACCAAATTTTTGACATCACTTTAATGAATTCCTAGGAAAATTTCAGAAGATCTCTGGGAAATAATACAAAATAATATTCTTATTAGATAATATGGACATTTTAACTTTGCAATTATGATGACGTAAATTTATAAATTAACTGCCATTTGGGGTCTAAACGTCTTACACTCGTGACAAGGATGACAAGTTTACTAAAATAAGTAATTTTTTGTTGTGCACATTTATAAATTTATAATCAAATAATAAGTTCTAGTGCGAAAAAGTATTTTTGTTATTTTGAAAAAATCTATGCAGTGTGAACTTTCTTGTGAATAAGAATTTTTGTTATTTCTTTACAATTTCTTATTGCATTACATTTTACCTTCATATGAGAAATAGCTGTGAGATAATAATTATTTCACAAGATGTAGTTTTATACAATTTTTTTTTACTTTTCTTATCTGATGAGTGCAAAATTTTAATCATTTGTTTATGTTTACCTGTTTTAAAAATGGTTTGATTTAATTAAATTTAACATTGGAAACGAATGTTCGGCGTTTTTCTCTGATCTCTGTATAGCATGTTAGCAGCTTGTGTTCATGTTCGTACTGTGTGGTTTTGTTTATTATTATTTTTGTAACAATCAGCCTAGAATTATTTAGACAGGCGATCTGTATGTTCCAGGCTTTGTTTTACGACTTATGATGGTTGGTAAATGATAAATTCTCTCCTCATACAATACAATGTTTTGTAGCTAATACTGTATGTACGCCATGGTTGGAAATACATTCGTAACTTAGGTTACATATTTGTAAAGTGGCCTATTGAAATAAAGAATTTCTAATACTTGGACACAAAATGACAAAAATTATCTACGTTTTAACCTGAACTAAAGTGTGTGACAATATAACTACGTGGCAGTGAGAGGATTGATTAAAGTTCGGCAATGATTACTTTATTCCCCTACATTCAGTTCTTCTTCATCAGTTACCAATCTAAATATTATCGTCTTTTATATCCATCACAGCGACTACGTTGTTGGTTGAAGTCATATCTGTTACATTTAAACAATAATGACGAGGTTACTAAGGATATATTAAGGCAAAAGTTAAAACTTTGCTCAGCAAGAATTTACGATCGAGGTTTTTGGAGACATTATAAAATTTAAAACCAACGTTATTTTAATATAACTAACAACTAGTTTTAAAATAACAAACTCTATACTGATCTGAAAGTGTAAGACAAGTGGCGAATTTATATGTTATATTACTGCAACTTGACTATACAGAGTAGAGCAGATGGAAGTTGGAAAGTTATATAGTGTAACTTTTCTCTGGGACTTTAATAAATTTCGACGAATTGTTCGGTTCCAGATATGTAACAAAACATTTTCACTAGCGTAATATAATTCAATACTAAGCAAAAATGATCCAAAATGTTAGTTAAAAAATAACTGTTAATTTTCGTACATATTTTCTGAATCGAGTGACAAGGTGGTGCTACTGGTAAATATTCAACTAGTTCTCGGGAGTTCCCGAGTTGTATTTATAGTCCAGCATGTCCTTAAGTGTGTATTTTTTGATCATCCAAGCTCCGTATAAACGAATGTTGGGCTAGTTATTAATCCTAGGCATTACAGTATGTTATGTTCTTGAACCTGATATTCTGTGGCTCTTATGTAGGTGTATAGTAACATCTCTTTCAACAAGGAAAGTTACAAGTTGCTTAAAAATTTAAAATGACGTAACACTTTTTACAAATAAATTTGCTAAGGTAAATTTCTCTACTTCTGTTGTTTAAGAAAGTAATACACGTATTTTATAATAGTGGTATTTACAACCAGAGGCACACAACTGATTAGGCGCTAAAACAATGCGTAAATAACTATTTTACATTATAACTACTCATTTGCACACACATCACTTGAAAAAAATTTAGAGCTTGCTGTAAATATAAAAAAACATATTAATTGCTTTTATTAAATTTACACTGTAATTTGTGTGCGTGCATGTAAGTAGGTCTAGTCTAAGGTAAAAAAAAAAACAGGAGTCAAGTTAATCGTTGTTAGACAATATTAATATATGCCTTCCCTAATTTTCACTAGTTTTAAATTTACTATGCAGTGTTACTGTATAAGATGTTACCACTACCAAGAAAATGATTTTGTGCAATACTCTCAGATGTGTTGTTTGAGATTGAAAATATTGGAGATTATTGTAAACCTCCTACATTATACCTGTTATCTTGTGAAAACGCACAACTAAAGTACTGTCCAATCTGAGGTTACTAGGTTAAGATAACAGCGACATATAATTTAGTTCTTTACTATTGAAAGCGTGCATCAAAATAACGAGAGTTTTACGTCATACGAGCATAAAACACATTAATTTACCATAGTTAAGTATCTCGATATTAAAGTATTTTCAACCAACGTACATACACTTTGCATTATATGTTTTCGCCCAAAAAGAGAAGGAATAAGATAAGGATTGATTAGAAGTCGCCTTTTTCCAGGATATGTACTGTTTACATCAGTAACATATTTATAAACAATGTCATATTTTCCTTCTTTTACTGCCCAGTGCTTGTCTTGCTTGTTAATATACTTGTAACATAAATCACGCTGAGCATACTATTGACAAACACATAATTTAGTTTTACAAGAATTTACTACCGATGTTTTATAACAGTACAGAAAGGAACTTAAATCATTTTACGATAAATCTTTCCAGCTGGTCATGAAGAACATACTTTGGACTAGACTGAAAGTCTGATATACGTGACTTATACTTACGACTATGCCAAGTAGACTAGTGTGAGTAAGTAGGTGCATATTTCTGGAGTTACATCCGAGCCAAGGCGCCAGCATGTTTAGCAATTTTTTTATAAAAACAGAATCATAAAATTAACATTTAACTGAGACATTTGTGCGTTTAAATAAATAACCGAAACACTTAAATCAGTAGTACCTCATGTACAGTTCACCTTCATGTGCAGGACAATAAATATGCGGATAGTAATCCATCATCTTCCTTTAATTTATAGGACTGAGATAAGTACTGCTAAGTTTATATTGGTAGCACATCTGGCTTAATATGTACTGTAGAACTATTTTTAAATTAAATTTATCTACTTTAAAAAATAAAAATAAAAAGTACCATGAAGCAATAAAACGCATAATTTTAGTGAAAGTAATAAAGACGTGTTCTTTATATTAACAAGGATGTCATTAGACATTTTAAAACATTTGGAAGAATCATAAACGTTCTACCGCAATTTTCATCACCATTTTTATTTTTTTATTTGTACCAATTTTTTTCTTATTTTAGACACAAAATGTGACTAAATTTGTCTATTATAAAAAATTTTTATCTCTCATAGTTTTCGCGTAATGGCTTGTTAAAATCATATTTTGCATATTTTCATTTTAAGGACTACACTTAAACCAACTGATATACCAAGCTAAAAATATCACAGTGGCATAAAACATTGCAGGGTACAATGTCATGCTCATAAAAACGAAGAATAAAAATTATTTGTATTTTTAAAAAATGTTGAAACTATAAATTTAAGTTCTAAAATTCCAAAAAATATTTAATACAAATATTGTTTTTCTCAATTTTTATGAGCATGACATTTTAGCCTGTAATGTCTTTAACCACTGTGATTTTTTGAGTTTGGTATATCAGTTCGTTTTAGTGATATCCTAAAAACGGAACATGCAAAATATGACTGACAAAGCCATTGGGCGAAAACTATTAGATGAAAAAGTTTTATTAGAGCCAAATTTAGTTACATTTTGTGTCTAAAATAAAAAAAAAATATCTGGTACAAATACAAAATAATAAAATTACGATGAAAATTGCGATAGACCGCGCACTTAAAGGCAATATCCATTTTTTCTACAACGTTTCGCTGGTATGTAACACACTTTTTATTCAAAGCGAAAGAAAAATTTAAATTTCTAAATTCGTTACTTTACAATTCAAAATAATTATTTTCAAAAATAAAATGTTTTCATTTACTTTTGAAACCAAGCACCCGATTTATTTACATTAAATGTCGTTATTAGTAAAGTGAAACATTTCTTTAGTTGACACCCTCTCGATAGTAATGTTAAAAATCCCTGTTCTTATTTGTATTCGATTAGAAATCGTACAATGTTTCATTCAGAAGAAGTAAGTTTGCAAATGTTTGCGTTATTATATCTAATAAATATATTCAAACTTATTTGTGCTAGTCATGCAAAAAGGACTGATGTTTTGTTCTTTTACATTATAGTTAACTGTTTACGCAAAATAAGCTTAATAAAAATATAGGAAATATCGGTTAGCGAAATGTATAAATCCCGATCAGTTTTCAGACCGAAAACAAGACTACAGTAACGTATTAGGATATCGTGTAACCATATACGACACTAAATATAAATAAACTAGTTCAGAGGGTAATGTATCTTTGGAGACATTAGCTAACGTTAAAAAAAAAAGTCAACGCAGATATTCATAAATGTATTGTTTTCGTTATGTAATGCATATTTTACTTAAAAATAAAACGCACGCCTCCAAACTGTGGAGTGATAAGACACACAATATTATTGTTTATTCAGTATAAATACGACTATAAACAAATAATTTTTCTCATGTACTTATTCACATTTACTGCGAAAATGTTGCAAATATACTGCATATAACTTGTATCACACGAGTCTTAATGATTAAAAATATAGTATATATATATTTACTTGTTTATTTCGATGTGAATGATATAAAATTCGTTTACATATTTTATTTCCAGAAACACTACAGTGTTCTGACTAGAACTTTACTGACTTCAGTACTAGCAAGTGTCTGAACACCTCTGTTCAAAGAATGGAAATGGAGACCTCCATTCTGGCTTCTGAGAATAAACTTGAAGCCATGGCATCAAAAAACGGAAAGTATGTGGCTGTCATGAAGAGGGCAATTCAAAAAATCAAGAAAAATCAAGTAAGTCAACAGCAACTTGAATTTGAAATTGAGGCCCTTAAACTAGCCCTCCGTAATGCTGCACAAGAGATTAAAGACCTTGAAAGTAAAAATCTTCTGCTTCAAGAAGAGTTAAGGGTCATACAAGAAAACCAAGAGTCTGGTAGTTGGGCTTCAACAGAAACCATGGTAACAGTGATCTGTCAGAAGGCAAACATGCCCTTGAAGAAAAACCTTCGCCGAAGATTCACAACCTGGATTTCCAAAAAAATTTGCATCACATTGAAGAAATAGAGGAACTTTCACAAAGAGGAATGTCACAAAATTTTAAGTTAAAAAACAATTCAAAACATTTCTGTGAAAACTATGAAATAAAAGGCTTAACATTTTAAACAAATTACGCAAATTTAGCAACTCAAGGACCAAGCAATCCACTAAAATTCGTAGGTATATCCAAATGACACCTAAGGTAATTGAAAACGGTAAAATTTACCCATAAAAATTATTCAACAAAAATATGATATGTACAACTTCGCATAGATTTAATCTTCAAGAATCAAAAACTTTGTGCATTGAAATTTGACGGTGTTGATAAGTGAACAATTTGAAGATTATAAAATCAACTTCTTAAAACATAGATATTAAAATGTTTATGTATTAACTTTACAATACAAACAAGTATTCGAAGCCTATGTGAAACTGCCTTCCAACCAGTCCTTTCTGCTACCAAAGGAAAAGATGCCAACTAAAGATAAACAGGAAGTTCTGAAAGGTAATATAATGTACCTATATTAGTTATGTTTCATTGTCAAAATTTGAAATTGTCTCTTGGTTTAAATTATAGTATTTAGTGTGTCACAAAATATTACTGCAGTTACAAGCAAATAGTACAAACTAAAAAATAAATAATCCGTAGGTTATTTTATTCAGTTCTAAAATGTATTATTTGAATTAAATATTTCTCAGTTTAAATACAAGATTTTATAACTTAGTGATGCAGAGAATGTTTCAAAAATTGTTTATCTTAAAATTTGTAGCACACATGAGAATATCGGTGAGTTTAGAGCAAAGGTGTCATGGTAAGAATGAAAGCATTTTTAACAAAAATAAAATCAACTTAAAAATATGTACTCTGGAAAAATTCACTGAAATGTAAAAATTGTACATTACTTTCAGACTACTTAGAATACCATTCATTTATTAAAACAGTAAAATACAGTTAAGGTTAATTTTGGAGTCAGTGACATCCAAGATTAACAAACGTGTAACGAAGTAGTGTTGGTATACTTGTATACGCTGACCGCAACCAAGCATTTATTATTTGACACAATGACAGCAGATGCAAGGCGTTGAACATCATGGAGTGCAGAGAAAGGTGTATCGAATAAACTTAGGTTTCGAAAATATTTTATAAATGTTAAGAAAATTTGTAAAATTTCATAAAGGCTTCTCTAGTACTGACTCCAAAAATATATTACTGTCTTAATATCTTGATGGTATTCTATGCAGTATAATAATAGCTTAATTATTTTTAACTTTTAAGTGCATTTTTTCAGGCTCTAGTTTTTTAAATGGGTATAATTTTTTTATTTTATTTTTTATTTTTTGTCATTTACTGAGTTCTAGTACCTACTTTCCACATTCGTGCTGTTTGTCGAATTGGAGGTCCATTGTGCCTTTGCAGTCCAAGTCAGTCCAATAAGTCCTTGACAATAGTTAGGTACACACCTAGTCTTGGATTGTTATAATCTTCCAATACCTGGATCACTATACATGTCGTATTTGATTCTTCCCCGCGGGGTCGGTCCCCGGTGTGTCGCATGTAGGAATAGTGTCGGACGTTGCCACTGGTCGGCGGGTTTTCATGGTGATCTCCAATTTAAACCCGCCTATTAATTCCTGCACCGCTCCATACTCACTTCATGTCACCCTTCACCAGCGCTACAGACCTCAATGTTAAGCACTGACCAAAATGTCACACTCACTCCTATCAGATTTTGAGAAGATTCCTGGTGTAACTGCGAATTTCAAGGTCTAATGCCTAAAAGATTATTATGGGACGAACTTGTAAACATCCCCTTTCCGAAAATAATTTAAAATCTATTTATAAACAACTGAGTTCTGAGTTAACAAACACAAAAAAAACCGAATTGATATCCTCATTTTTAGGAAGTAGGTTAAAAACGAAGTTGACTGTCAAAACTAGTTATTTTATTAAATTTTAATTATGTAAATGTGTTAAGACATACATTTTGTTGTTTTGCAGTGTAAGATGATAACCATCTATTCAAAATGTTCTGAGATTACAATAGGTTACTTGTGTTACAGGAAAAAGTGTCTCTAATAACAATATGACAGCCGTGAATTATAGAAAATTATTCAGCCAGACTCTGCAACCAAACTCCTAATAAAAATGGTGACTATAACGATGATATTTTGTGTCTTTTAGACTGTCTAATCATTTCGAACTTAGGCCGTCTTGTAATTGAGAAGATCTTCAGGCATCAATCTCAATTAATAGTTAGTGTATAGTATTTCGAGATTTACTAGAATTATTTGAGTTCGGAACATTTTTGTTTTTTGGCTGTGGCAACATACAATTTAAACTATTTTAAAGTTTTTACTACACAGCGTATTAAAAAAATTTTTTACCTTTAACTAAAAAAATTACAGTGTTTAAAATTAAAATCGTGTACAGAATTTTTACATTTATGTACAACATAGCTCAATATTTAATATTGTTTTCTCGAAAATTGTGTTTTCGTATATAAAGGACTATTACAAGTGCGTTAATCTGATTAAGTAAATATGCGTAGATAACACAGAAATGTTAACTAAGGCAACATTATAATCATGATTACTGACTTACGTTCCTGACTATTTGGCAACGTAATATATGAGTCAATGTTACGGGACCGTAACAGATAGAGATCAGACCACTCGTCTACCAACAAAATGGTGCGGGTTTGTATCCTAGAGAATTCTAACTTGATTTTTGAATTTACTAATACGAATCCTCGCGGACAATTATGATTAATGGGTTTCCTTTTAAAACTGTCTTTTCACCGCAAATATCATTCTGTAGCTTCTCCATTCTAGAACAACAAGTACTTAATGTCATCCCGCAGTAATGCTTCGTCCATCTGTCAACCTACACTTGATGTTTATTGTTCATTTATAGATCAGTGATAAAATAAACTGCGAGATATATGTATAGACGAATTCAGTTAACCAAGCAGAGCAAAGGAAGGAAATCAAACGTGGCATGTATGAAGGAAATATCCCAGCAATCACTCGGAGTCAATTTATGAAACCATAAACAACTTAATAGGAAGTGACCGGATCTGAACTTTACTCTCGTTAATGTAAATATAGTGAGGTGAAATCTATGTGATTGTGGTTTAAAGACTGTGATTAAACTTTATGTGATTTTCAATAAACATTCCAAACTACGCTAGATAGCGATTATAGTGTTTCCGTGATCGTAAACAATAAAAATGAAAGTATTGAGTTACAAGATTTCGTACGCTGAGAACTGCTTGCAACTGAACATTTTAGCGTATGCGAAAAAACGGCTGCTTTAGTGTAATGTTAAGATGCACATTTAGTATTGATATAGGCCTATGTATCTTCGTTGAAGGCATTGGTAATAATTAATTTTTATTATTTTAATGTGTTTAAATTTTAATATTTGCCCAAATATGTATAATTAACTTATTATATTTTTGGAATGATAATTATTAACTGTCTCATCTAATATATTTCCGTGTTTAGTTTAGGCCTACTCCTAATATCCCCTTTTCTACGCAGGTTAGGCTCTCTAAAATTAGAGTATAGACACACTCACTGAGAAGAGTACTGAGTGTGGGTGGTGTAGTAGGTTGTTGTGCAGAAGTACTGAAGTTGTAAACAAGACATGTGCACATAAGCTTGAGTGAGATAGTGTGTGTAAGACATACATAGACCAAATTATCCATAATGCTACTGTAGAAAGCATACCTACTTTACACACGAACATTGAATGGGAAAAAATAAATATTGCAATTTAAAATAATCAGCATAATTGGTGATAAATGTAGAAATTTACTGTAGAAATACTGACTCGTTAGACAATAATATCAAGAACATTACACGGAAGACCCAATAGCATTAATAATATTTTGCACCTTGGTAACACCAAATAAAGTTATCAGGGTTTAATATGTCCTTAAGCATAACCTTTGGAAAATGACGATTCCGGCTGCTCTAATTCAGATATATTTACTATGTCAGGACCTCTGGGTCCAGGGAAAGTTAACACTCACGAATCTAGGAAATTAGTAAAAAAAAATATTATTAATGAATCAGTTTAAATATATTAAAATAAACGCCTTCAGCAAACTTACTTTTTTAAAATCAAAATAATTAATTTCACATCTAGGTTATATAGCTATCAGAATAGAAAGTTTCGTCAGGCGCAAACGATAAGCTATTACAATCTGTACTTAGCTGAATCCAAAATGGCTAAGAAAAATCATCTTCATTTCTTGAAGTACACTCAAAATTACTAATTCTTACTTTGCCCTATAGCTCGCTCTTCATCTATCACAATCGGCAGGCCTAGCAAATTAACTCCAAATTGATGGCAATAAAAAAATCCTGTAAATTAGGATGGACCCTTATATTCAAGATTTAAATAGACAACAAAATTATGCACACGCATTTTTTATACACCACCAAAAATTTCTCCGGGTTCACAAAAAGCCCTTATTTCAAAAATCCAAAAATGCCTTGAAAAAACATTTTATAGATAACATGTAAACAAAATTACCGTGAAAATATTCATTAAACATAAATTAAAGACTATTCTCGATTCAATATGTAATACCTAAACAGCAAACATTAAGCTGAATAACATTAATTAGTATTTGCACGACTCGTGGTCGGCATACAACCATCCTAACGTATCTTACTATTCATAAGTTGGGGCCGCTAGAATTACGTTAATACATTCAAAATAGTTTTAGAACTAATTAAACATCATGCAAATTAATTCAAAATGGTTCAAAACTGTTTCTGTGACATCCAAACAAAAATAAAATTACCGTCAATAATATTACTATTATTACATATACTCCATACGTCACACACTCAAAAATTTTTTAGTTGATTTAACTTAAATATCAAAATAAAATAACTTCAAGACATATGCAATTTATCACAACTAAAGAGTTTCTCAACTGTAACAAATACAGAACTAATCTACAGAAATAAAGTGCATTAAAATATTTTACAAAGCTAGGAATACTTATTGAATAAATTTTCCAATAATTTTGACAATTTTATAAGTGTCCAAATGAAAGATAAATATAAAGAATAGCATACAAGATACAAGCTATACAATGTGTTACATAAAAAGTTTTGAGCACCCGACTCGTGATACCTTAATGTAATTTGGTATTTTAGACCAGTGAAGAAGTGCCGAGGTCTTCCCCCGGGACCGTGTCATGAACCAGACCTGCGACGCAGTGCCGAGGTCTTCTATTTGAGACAATGGCATGAACCTGACCTGTGACGCAGTGCCGAAATTTTCAATTTGGGACCATGGCAAAAACCAGTCCTGTGATGCAGTGCCGAGGTCTTCCATTTGGGACCATGGAATGCACTAGACCTGTGACTCAGTGCCGAGGTTTTCCCTGGGACCATGGCATGAAACAAACCTGTGACGCAGTGCCGAGGTCTTCCATTTGGGACCATAGCATGAACCAGTCCTGTGACGCAGTGCCGAGGTTTTCACCTGGGACCATGGCATAAACCAGGCCTGTGACGCAGAGCCGAGTTCTTCCATTTGGGACCATGGCATGAAGCAGTCCTGTGACGCAGTGCCGAGGTCTTCCATTTGGGACCATGGCATGAACCTGACCTGCGACGCAGTGCCGAGGTCTTCTATTTGAGACAATGGCATGAACCTGACCTGTGACGCAGTGCCGAAATCTTCCATTTGGGACCATGGCATAAACCAGTCCTGTGATGCAGTGCCGAGGTCATCCATTTGGGACCATGGCATGAAACAGACCTGTGACGCAGTGCCGAGATCTTCTATTTAGGACCATGGCATGAACCAGTCCTGTGATGCAGGGCCAAGGGTATCCATTTGGGACCATGGCATGAAACGGTCCTGTGACGCAGTGCCGAGTTCTTCCATTTGGGACTATGGCATGAATCAGATCTGTGACACAGTGCCGAGGTCTTCCATTTGGGACCATGGCATAAACCAGACCTGTAAAGCAGTCCTGTGGTCTTCCATTTGGGACCATTGCATGAACCAGACCTGCGATTCAGTGCCGAGGTCTTCTATTTGGGACCATGGCGTGAAACAGACCTGCGATGAAAGTGCCGAGGTCTTGCATTTGGGACCATGGCATTAAACAGTCCTGCGATGTAGTGCCGAGGTCATCCATTTGGGACCATGGCATGAATCAGAACCTGCGACGCAGTGCCGAGGTCTACCATTTGGGACCATGCCATGTACCAGGACCTATGACGCAGTGCCGAGATCTTCCCACGGGACCATTGCAAGCCGCAGTGCCGCCTACCCTACTGTCTCTACCCTAACTTCGTCCAGCAGTGTCGCCTCCACTACTGTCTCTTCCCATACTTCGCCCAGCAGTGCCACCTCCACAACAGTTCTACCCGTACTTCGCCCAGAAGTGCTGCCTCCACAACTTTTCTACCCGTACTTCGCCCATCAGTGCCGCCTCCACAACAGTTCTACCAGTACATCACCCAGCAGTGCCGCCTCCACTACTTTCTGTACCCGTACTTTGCACATCAGTGCCGCCTCCACTACTGTCTCTACCCGTACTACGCCCATCAGTGCCGCCTCCACTACTGTCTCTACCCGTACTTCGCCCAGCAGTGCCATCTCCACTACTGTCTCTACCCGTACTTCGCCCAGCAGTGCCG
>PNEQ01011385.1:0-20790 GCA_003012365.1 Medauroidea extradentata | reverse complement strand
GGGGAGTCATCAGCCTGAGCCACACTTCCAGTTACCCTTTCAAAGTTTTTGAAAAGTTCTTTATGGGATGTCATATGGTGAGATGCAGCGCTGTCCACAAACCATTGTGACAGTCGACTTTCACTCGTCTTCCGATGTGATGCTCTGCATTTTCCATGCACAATCTTCAGAGCCATGTAGTTTGCTAAGGTGGCCGATCGCTTCCTTGGTTCACCAAAGTGTTCAGGACTGGTGGACGACCACTGTTCCTCTTTCATAAATCTAGGGTAATTTCTTGAGATGTGACCAGTCTCATTACATGCAAAACGTACTACATTTTTCGAGTGACCAACTTTGTCAGAGTACCTAACATCTCTCTGCTTGTAAGTCGGTTTGTTGAACATGTACTTTGCCGCACGTTTATAGGGCGTTGCATTTTCATGCATAATTAATGCTTTACCTTCTCCCACCTTATCCTTTGCTTCATCTTCCCTCTTCAGTCTTTTCTCTTCTAATAACAGTTTGGCCTTCATTGTTATGGTAGACAGAACACTTGAATCACCTTCTCTTTCGATACTTCTAACAAACCCCTCATATTTAGGGAATGGTAGGCCTGTGAGATAGAAGGCAGCTTTCTGCTTATCTGTGAATTCAATCCCTCCGGAGTGGATTTTTCTTGCCATTTCTCCTTTCGTCGATAGATACTCTTGCATTGTCATGTTGTCTTCTTTTCTGAAATTCACATATTCTAATACAAGTGTAGTGGTATGATACAAACTGAACTTTGTATGCATAACTTCCAGAACTGCCCATGCTTCTTTTGCTAACGTGCATGCCCCAAGAGCTTCCACGAATTCGTCACTATCTACGAGTATTAAAAACGCGAGCGCAGAATAATTTGTTCCTCGCTGAGTTGTATTTAGAGTCACCAAATCTTTTCCTGTTTCGTCTACATAACCTGGACTGACAGCATCCCAGAGTTTCTTCGATATTAGCGCTGCTCTCGCCCGAATGGACCACACGAAATAATTTTCTCCATTTAGCTTCGGAATTTTATACTCTTCAGAAACCGCACCAGCCATTTTTACGTTCGCTATTAGTCACGCAAGTTTTCAACGCGATGGCGTGATTTTAAAAACTCAGCCCGTCACTAGTAAATAATATGTTCTTTGGCATCTGCACAGTTTTTCAAAGGCCCTGGGCCCATAACCTGTTAATTTCTAGCAGAGTTAATAAAATTACAAATAAACGTCACTCGTCTTTTAGCTGTTGTTTACTCTATATTTACCGCCATTTCGACAACCACTACTAGCCAGAAGAAACAAAAACAAAAGTGAAAAACAGTGTAACCAACACTGAACTAAGATATAGAACTAAAACACAATCACATGACTTACAACAACAACAATAACAATGTGCAACACACCCAACACAATGTTTGACAATTACCACTAGCTTCCATTTCCACTACTTCTCGTGTTACATTCTCCGGGCATTGCTGACTGCTTACATTACACACTGTTTGTCAATCCCCAAGGGTTTCATTAGCAAAACCCTCAGTTTCCGCTACATCTCGCGATACTTTGTCAGTGCATTGCTGACTGGTTCCCTTACTCCCTCTTTGTACGTCTGGTAGACAAGTCTCTACTCCTGCCCCGTAATCCTGACATTGCGTACTGAGTCGTGTCACACTCGCTTCCATTTTTGTGGATAGATTGCTAATTGCATGCATCACTTCCTTTCCCTGTTCATCGATGCTCTTAAACAATGCAGCGAACATTCTTTCAATATTTGACATATTACTATTAGGTTTCAAAATACCAATGCCTGTTTCCTTACTATTCCTCGACTCTACTGCCGCCGTCCGCACCTGTTCACCTAGAGAAAGATTGTCACCTTTCTGCTTATTGGCGATCTGGTACCTCGTCTCCATGGCTGCTGAAAATTCAAACTCTACACTACAACATATGATATGTGGCATGCACTTTTTACTCTACACTACACTATGCTGCACTCCGTTGGTAGCTGCCCATCGCTGACTCCGGAACTCGCTGCTCGCTGCCGGCGACTGACTGCTGTAGAATGTGTATAATGAAAACTCACCCTGTTGTCTTCTATTTCTCAAACGTGATCTCTCACCCGACAAGGATCCCCATCGTAGTCGGTAGATGAGGGCTGCTGTCCACACCTTTCCCGTCGCTAGTCCAGCCCGCTGTACAGAGGCCGTATTGCCTGTGTAGGCGGTCTACTGCTGCGGTCGCAACCAGTAGCGACCCTCGCCGCTAGATACTGCAAGCTGCTGTAGACTGTAGACCACCACGCACTGCCGTAGATGTTCTCATACGATTGTTTCTTGATGCCCTCACTCGCGTAGCGCATAGAGTTCTCTTAATCTCAGGTCGTAAAGTTCAATGTGTACGCGCACCGATTCCGCATATAATCAGGCCCCTAAGTTGCTGCGCACCACTTTATAACCTCCCTCGGTTTATTTGCAGAGAAAATATACACATTAATTCTAATCACTGTTCTAGCAGGTGTTACTAGTAGCGAAATAATAAAGACGGAATTTCTATCTTTTCTAGTTACTTCGGAAAACCGTGTTTAGCTAGTCAGTCCCACGCCTCTCTCGAAGGCTGCAACTAGTGTCTCCACAAATAATTCACGGACAATGCGAATACCCGCGCTAGGGCACAACCACCTCTCGTGGTGCCCGCGACAAGGGTCCAGCAAACCAATACGTGTACCCCTGCGAATTCCCGCGGCTCGTGACACAACCACTTCTCGTGGTGTCCGGATTACGAGTCCTCTAAACAAATACGTGGACTCCCGTGAATTCCCGCGGCTCGGGACACAACCACCTCTCGTGGAGTCCTCGGCACGAGTATCCCAAAACGAACCTAACCGACGCACTCCCGGCACTTTCCCTAAAAACTCCCCCCTTATACACCCAGACAATCATAAGCTCTGTGGACGACTGACATAACTAAACATGGTCTTTCCTCCGGACAGGTTTATTATATCTTTTCAAAATTCATACAGCTTGACATTGACATACACACCAACTTATATACAAAATTTGAACTCTCTACGCTAGCTAAACATGAAGTTAATATTAAATTTTACTGCAGGGGGTAAGTGAAGCCACGCCCCTGAGCTGACCTACTTCTTGCACCTTTAGCCTTGGTTCCCACACAAATTCAAGGCTGTGAGCGAACTCTCGGCTGCCATTCCTAGCTTTCTCTTTACTTCGGCGTGAAGGGTTAAATAGCCGTGATACAATTCAAAATACTCCTCTCCAACCCTTCGCCTCTTGCCAATATACAAAACTAAATTAAAAATTAATTAAATTAAACAAATTATTACGATTGGACAAGATTAAACACATAATTCTGATTACAATGAAATTTCAACGAATTCTCTATGACAATTTTATCATATTTTGCATTATTTACAATTAACTTTACATTTAATCAAAATGAATGGCAAGGAGGCCTGTTACAGTTTTACATAGGGTGTAAATTTTATTTTGTACAAACTTTTACATGTAACTTACAGTAAGTGGGGCTGACTTATTTATAAAAACATTATTCACATATATGGTAGCCTTGAATAAAGAAATTTACTTTTAAAAAAACCGAGTAATAAATATCCACATGACATATTATTAATATTTCAGTTACAGTCAACAATTATGATACAAAAATAATATAAGTGTATCCCAAAATCACCCCATGAGTCCGAAGTCACGCCATCTTACTGCCTATTTAAGTGCAACAGTACTAAGGTACACATTTATTCAAGCAAGCTTATCTGGGGGCCTATTCTGTAATTTTTTTTCCGTTCCTGATGTGAATTTTATACAAAGACAGTTGGTCGGTTACTATCTTCCCTTACAGCATACTAGGTTGCAGCGACATTGCAGGGACGTCACAATGTCCAGTTTTGGTCACGTTACCATTTCAACCTGATCAAGACGTCGCAGCAACGCCTCTGTTGTGACCACTGAAATGTAATTTTGGTAACATTTGCAAACCATTGCAATGACATCGTCTCTTTGAAACATCGCTATATTGTCACCATGTTGTTTATGATCAATATTGTTTGCAGTTTTGTTTATTGTGTCTGCGAGATAAACTTGGGATGCGAGTATATTTACTCACAACTTGTATTTGTGGAATATTGCTGAATTTGTATGAATTATAAATATATATCTGGCAGTATGATTATACAATATGTGTAACGGCCCAGTAATTTGTTTGCTGTCGGGAACGTAAATTTACATCTCCGTAGTTACGTCATGTACATCATTTGTGCACAGTGGATTTAGCGATGTAATTTTGTTAAGTACGGCAATTATATAGTAATAAAATTATTAACACATTTTTTGTTACATAGATGTCCTTTGAGCATGTTCTGAACGGGAAAATAAAAATAACCTATGATTTATGTTATGTCTACCGTTTCTATCGAGAAAGCAGTGAGTATCCGATTGCTGTATTGTTTAAATTAATTTTCTTCATAATGTTAGCAATTATTGTCACACCTTGGTAGACTTGTGATTATTAAAGTTTTTCTTCTGTTCAGATATTTATTTAATAATGATTGCTTAGTATATTTTTTATTTGTACACATGTTAACAATATTCTATACATATTTCTTAGTTTGCATTTGAAACTCCTTGAGCAGAGCTCTTATTGGGGTTCTTTTATAAACGACAACGTAAAACTGCTATATGACAGAATACTATAAATTTTTTACATATGACTATGAGACAATTGTACCTGTAGAGACACACACCATACACATATCTTTAGAGTAAGTAGGCAGTAACTGTTGTCTACGCCTATACCACTCACATTAAACATGTATACATAACGTATTAAAACTCTGGTGTACAGAATAGCACGCACAGTTCACAGTTTATATTTAAGGATATGATGAACTGAAATAAATGTGTATTGAATTACTTGAAAATAATAATAACAATAATAAAAATAATAATTATTATAATTATAATAGGTTTAGTCTCTCTGTTGGGCTACCGCTCGGTGGCAAGTGGATTCTTCCTAATCTTTACAGTACTTGCCTTCCAGACCCTTCCTTAAACCTCCCAGCCCCTCTCACAGTTACCAGTTCATTCTGCAGAACATTTCTCACCATCCTAACAAACATAGACTGTCTACCCCCTCCATTCTCCTCCTCACTCTCTGAATCTTTTCACTGTTGGTTCCTCTCCCCTCTAATGCTCCCATTGTTGGATCACATAGCAACTTTCCCCATCCACCCTCACCATTCATCATCTTGTACATCATTTCCAACCTTTCTATTCTCCTCCTGTAGTTCAGTGATTTCCATCCCATTCCCTTCATCATCACTGTGTATCTAAAGTTTCTTTCCTCCTCACCATCATATCCCTGCCTGTCCCATTTATTCAATGCCCATCTGTCTGCCTGTCACTGGACCTTTTATAGTTCTTGTACCTCCGCCTCAAATTATGGATCCCACTCTGCTCAATATAAATGCTAAGATAGTTCATATTAAGGATGTGACCGTCTGAAAATATGTATATAGTATTACTCAAAAACAGCTCTCAATATAAACACTAGGAGACACACACATCCCCATCCCCAAACACCCACCTTCACCCAGCGGCAGCCTTGAAGTTAAAATAAAGTTATTGGTACTTAACATCTCATTAACTTACACATTCTTTAGTTTCCTTGGAGTGAGGAGATAAGAAATGCATTTGGAATTTATATGCTCAGTACAATTACATCTAAGGCCTAATTTAATATGTAAAATTTACAAAGCGCACCCTGCAACTTTTCTGAATAAAGGAGCCATGGGTAAATATCCATCCATCCCATCTGAAATTTCAAGTGACGTGTGTCATTTGAATCTACAGGAAAACTGTAACTCTTTTCAGGTATCCACGGCATGTCCAGCAAAGTTTGTCTATCCAATTCGGTAAGAGACCTATCAATATAGTTGTCAACATCACTTTTCGGAGCAAACGAAAATATGACCTAGTACTTGAATGGCTATAATGACTGGTACCTGGAGAATCAGAAGTGCATTTACTAATGGGGATTTAAGATTTGTCACGCTCAGTAAGAACACTATTTGACACTCCTTTAGACTTCTTACAGTCCAAGAAGGGAAGTTTGCTGTCCAGAACGTTTCACTTTTATCCTTAGGTATCTGTAATGTATGAATAATATAACATTGTATAAGTGTATATATGTATATATATTTATTTAAATATATGCTAATATAAAATTGAAATAAGAATGGATATATATAACTTTACAATGAAATGAGTAAATATATTTTGAATGCAGATATGGCTTATTTGTGTTTTACTAATTGTCTAAAGGTGCCTCAAATCAGGAGTAGGTAAACTGAGATACGATTAATAAAAATTATATCTCTCTTCACATTCCTGTAAATCTTTCAGGTGTCGAGTCAGGAAGTGAATCTTTCGTTCATTCACACTGAAACACATTGAAACCACTTGTAATTAATTGAGCACTGTGTGTAAGAAAAAGGAAAATTACTTCGTTACCAATAAATATATCTTGAATGAAACAAAACAATGCGGGTGGTCGCATTTATCTGCTGCCGCTCTCATTGACTGTGTACAGCGCACATAACACACATAATTATTTTAATATTTGGCTGAACATTTTGTGAGTCAATTTCGATCTGGATATGATTCCCGGCGGGGTCGGACCCCTGATTTTCGCATGTTAGAATTGTGCCAGACAATGTCATTGGTCGGTGGGTTTTCTTGGGGATCTCCCATTTCCCTCGCCATTTCATTCCAGCACTGCTCCATTCTTGCCCTCATCTCATCCATTGTGTGTTATGTGTGATTGTGGCGAGTGCTGTCCAAAAGCTTGGAATGAATTTTTCTTTGAATGCAACCTACATGTTGTGCTAAATCAATTGTAACTGAGCTTTTGCAAGCAAAATGTCACTACACAGCCGGCATAATGTACTTGAAAATAAATCTTGCTGACCAATCAGTTAATGTAAAAAAGAAACTAATTTTTCATTGCGCGAAATTCTTAGCTTTCATTAACTTTGCCCATTGTTGGGCATGAAAAATTAGCGTGTTAAAATACTCACAAAAGGCAGATGGGCATCTTTTAACTTCCACCAAGTAATTTATACTACGCAAGTCACACCATTAACGTCGCCATTGAAAGAACACGTATTCACTTTCGTATGCTACGTATTTCAGACCACGTCTATTGTAAACTAGAAAGCATTCAACTTAAAAACAAATGATATAATATGTAAATTGAAAAAAAAATTGCTGTACAAAAACTTGAAAAAAAATTATATTTTTCACTTACCTATTAGTTTTTAGTCACAAAACATTGTGACACAAAAACACAATACAAAACATGCTTACTTCACCATGCATTCACGCAAACCCAAATGCGTAACCACGCTTAACCACGCGTAACTCAAACTTAATAATCAGAGAAGAAACTTCACTTTCTTACACAAGACAAACTCATTCTAGCGGCGGCTATAATAAACACTTGAATAGTTTACAGTTATGTCGGTGGCTCAATAAACATCAAAGTAAAATAAATAAAGTGACATACATTTAAAAACTTAACGAAAATTTTTACCACAACAGTTAGCTTTCTTTAAATATGCAGATAAAAAGAAAGCAATTTCAGGTTTTAAGTTTTTTATTAATAATCTTGGAAAGATGTGATACATTTACGTAGTATTTGGGGGGGGGGGGGTGTTGAACCTGGGAACCACCCCCCCCCTGCCTTCTGCCTTGCTTATTTTCTATTACACTATTGTTGAGTTATATTATACACTATACAGTTCCAAACACCAAACACAGGGTTATTGTGTTTAAAATTGCACTTTTTATGGGAAAATTATGAAATTAATTTTCTTGGATATTGTTGCATCAGTCCTGATACAATTACTTCACTGAAATTGTGACTAGGTATACCACTGTTATTAAATACAGATGGGAAGGGCAGGATATAGCGGAAGGTTCAGAATACAAGTACCTAGGCATAATGATGCAAAGTGACTTAGGGTGGAGGAGGTGGGTAGAGAGAGTGGTGTCTAAAGAGAAAAGAGCTCTAAAAATACTGGGAAGGGTATTGAAAGTTGTTAGTAGTGCAGTGAATGAAATGGCATAGACACATTACAATGGCTCAACCAATTTTAGAGTATGCAGCAGCAGAGAGGGACCCTTATGTGGAACTGAAGGTGTGGGAGCTGTAGAAGGTGTAAAGATGGATAGCAAGGTGGGGGAAGGATAAAATGAAAAGGCAAGGGTAGGCTGGTGAGGATGAAGGAAACTATCTGCCATCTGTGATGCTAAAGGGACTTGTGTGGAAGTCATTGAAGGAAAGGATAAAAGTGGCAAGGTTGGTCAGGATGTACAAGGTGGTGATTGGAGAGGGAGGCTGTGGTAAGTTAGGATGCCTGTTAACTAAGAGACAGAATAAAAATGACCAACCTAGACAAATGCTGTTGCTGCTTCTCTGTATTCCATTTCACTCAACCAGACACATTATTTAGAAAATACCAACTCAAAATATGCAACAAAATTAGGACTTATTGTATAAGGGGGGTATTCTGATAAGTATGTTTGACAGAAAGCTTATACTGCTGCAAATATCTGAGTAAACATGGTAAAAACCACTGGTTTGTATTTATGCTGTTTAAGTCAAGAGTTAGCCAAAAGTAAGAAAGTTTTTATGTTTTGAAAAGTTATGTGTCATATCAGAAGCCATTTATAACTCATATATGTATGGCCTAACATTTTTAGGATACCTGCTTCCTTTTAGGATTTAAACGCTTATGTTTGCAAAAAATAACATAAATAGGAATTCATGGCGAAGTAGTATAAATAACATAAATAATTTGATCATTATCTATCACAGACACAATTTTGCAAGTTTACTGCTGTTGGTGCAGCGAATAGGGTGCTTTCTTGCCACTAAGGTGGCGTCAACCCAAATTAATGCATGTAGGCATTGTGCTAGATGACGCCGTTTGTAAGTGAGATTTCTCATGGATCTCATGTTTCCCCCCACTCCTTCATTCCAGCACTGTTCTATGCTCACCTCATATCATCCCCTGTTCTATAAATTCTTAAAAATTATCATTACATTGAAACTGAACTGTGAAACTAAATGGCTTTGGTCCAAAATATTGTGTTTAATTAATCTCTTTTCATAAGTGGTTAATATTATCTGTATTTTAGAACAAATTAATTTTAATTTTTATTGCTGATTCTTTCCATCAACTCTTTACAGTTTGATGACAAATAATTTGCCTATATGTCTGCTTGTAATTGTGTGACTGCTATAAATGTTTACTATCTTGCACTTACAACTGATAGTTACTAAACCACGAAGACACAGTCTACTGTACAGGTGGACATGAAGGCACATTACTCTCATTTGTTGTGAAAATAATAAGTTACTGCTGCTAAGCATCGAGGGTGTGTTGCACATAGTTCTTTGTTGGTGTTAGTGCATTACTCACAAGACAAGGTCAAGACTGACAGCTTCCAACCTTGGAGAAAGTTTCAGGTATGTTGGCCAATATTAAATGAGGACTCGTGCTAATTTTATTCACTCACTTCTCAGTATTTTGTTAGATTTTTTAAAATATTAATATATTAATGGTAGCTAACACTTACCAAGTGTTTTTTTTTTATTTTGATGTATTTGTTCTTAAGGAGGTATTATAAGTCTGATTGGCTGATTCTTGTCAGTTTCAAATGCACCAATTCCAAAAGTGACTCAGTTGTGAGGTATACACATGCTTTAGTAAGCGGACTATATACATTACAATTCCTTTTTAATCCTTTGAATATATGTAACCAGATTGTATTTTGTTGTATTCTATATTTGTCTTTACCCTTTTTTCACACTAGTAGCAATATGAGCTAGCAGTAAAATAGCTTTTGTCAAGAGGCTACTAATCGTCAGGTTCAGTCTAGCTAAAATCAAACAATCACTTAAAACTTACTCCTTATCCAAAATTTTCCTTCATTAGATTTGAATCACTCATGCCACAGTAAACATAATGCTACGTTGTTTTGTTACAACTCCTCTCCTGGCTATGGCAGTAAAAATGGGGGACAGTGTCAGATGTCAGTACTTTCGTTAAAGAAATGTTGTCATTTACTTTTTCTTCAGTGGCTTGATACACACCTAACTTTGTGATGATGTGTAATGCAGGTTTATGAACTAGAGGAATTAGTTGCAGGATTGTCACATAAAAGTGGGGATTTTATATTGCAAGAGGAAGGGGTTACACCCAGGGTGCCACAGCAGGGCCGTAGCCTGGATTTGTGTTTTTTTGGGCGGGGAGGGTCCCTAATCTGGGATTCCCCAATATAAAAGCTGGTAAATTATAGTATGGAGGGGATTCTATTAAGTATTAAATTGCTTTGGCTACCACACTCCTTTTCAAGAAAATTCTAGTTATTTCCAGTGCACAATTGTGTAAACATTGCCAACTAAATTAAGCTCCACAGTCCAGGGGATCAACAACTAAAATTCTCAAGAGGGGGAGGCAAATATACCATTTGATAAAGAAACCTCGATCCCCCCAATTGAAAGAGGTGCCCGGGGTTACTCCTCCGGGAAAATTTAGATTTTGAGGTGCCAAATGGTGCTTTTTAACCTTTTTTCGTAACTAAAACTTGATTATATAGCTAGTCTAAATACTTTTTTAAAGATGTTTTGTTAGTAAACAATGAAAGTTAAGAGATTCAAGCAACAATAAAAAGGATAGGGGTAACATAAAACTAAAAGAAAATTAATTATCTGTAGATTATATCCACTTTCAATGCCTACACAGTGTACAGTGTAGCAGATTTATTTACAAGTACCAGAAACATCTTTAAAATTAAAAAGAAAACCTCCAGAATGTAAGTCTCGGACACATGTTTATTACACACATGGCTGTGCATATGTAAAAGAAAATACAACAAAAAATAAAAAAAAATTGAATGAAACAAGCAGGTTACGTGCCTCTCAAATATCTCAACATAGCTAGTCTTTAACTATATTTCCATTTAAATTTAAATTTATTTAACTTAATTTAGTTCTCAGTCCTGACTGAGTTAGATACTAGTTTTCAAATGAAATTTTAGATTGAATTGTTTATTTCCAAGAAGACTGCAAATTATACAAGTTGTACATTAACAGTTATAAACTAATTTGTGAATTAATCATGTGGAGCACATATATGAGAAAATAATATTTTACAATAGTTGCATAAAACTTGTTACTACGATAAAAACTTTTTTATGTAATCTTCTTCAATGAAACATGAACATCAATCAATTAAAAGGTAGGCACTACCTATTTTATTTAAACTTACGCATTATTTACAAAAATATAATCATATATGTATCACTGACTGTTATAAATGTTATGCAAAAGTATGCACAGTATACTAATATTTAAATTCTAATATAGGCTTACTCATCAAATTTACTACATAATGGAAAATTCAAAACTAAAATACAAAATTTATGGAAATGTAAAACTAAACTTTGCCAAACAGTTGCACACGATGATTATTTCTATTTATAAACTCTGACATAAGATCCTTGATGTCAATTGCATCCACCATTTCCTGATAGCAATTTAACAAACACAATGGTTTAGTCGTTCTTAAGACATTGTAGTTCGCAAATAATTCTTTAGTCTCCGGAGCATTGAAAATGATCGTTCAGCAGTAGCAGATGTGGCAGGAATAACGAGGAACAATTGAAGTAATTCTTGAGTATCTGCGAACAAATAACGTGTTTATTGCTGCATTTCTTTAAACTTCAATGCTGTGGCTGCCACAGTATTGATACCTGGATGAAGTTCATTTAAAATTTCCCTCTGGCGACTTAATTTGGTAATGTCAAAATTGTGTTCACTCAGAGCCACAGCGACTTCTTCACTCCATTCAGCAGGACACTGAATGGGTACCATTTCAAGAATGCAGTATTTCTCAAACCCTGGTTGTTTGAACCTTTTTTCAACTTCTCCAAACACACAATTTAGAGATTCGTAGTATATTTTGCTATACATTTCCTTTACTGTTACAAATTGGTGGGCTTCTGCAAGACTTGAAGTATGCTGGATGCGTTTTGATACATGTTTGTATCATGGAAATGCAGGAGGTATGAGATTCAAGTCATTAATTTTTGACTCCTATTACTGGTCCAAAGTTCGTTGAATTTGTCACAACGTTTTGCTTTCAAAAATTGCAATGTTGCAAGCACAGATTCTTTTGCACCGCATACAGTTTGTGTTTTATATTGCAAAACAACACTCAGTTTTTCGTGTCGCCAAAAACCGACAAACATACAAGGAGCATGAAATATGTTTCTGCTTTGGAAAACCGGGTGAGCAACCCCCGAGCTTAAGTGGAAGCTTATTCTCTTCTTTCTGCGATTTCTCCCAGGAACTGTAACACAACTGGATAAGATTCAATTACAGCAGTGGTTTCATATGAATGCACACAACACATGTACTAAAAACTCTTGCAAAAATGCACATTTTATTGCCTGTTGGCTTGTATTGTTCCATAGTTGAGGATACAATCGCTGCTGTGCCACTTTGCGATCCTTGTGTATGTGGTAGCCTGGACAATGCCAGCATTTGGGTGTTGTCTGGTCAGGAACTCGTTTCCTGGTGCTTGGCTGCACTGTACTTGCTATGTTGTAAGCCTGAGTCTGCTGGAATCCATCTGTACTTCGATGGCTCTGGTCACTAAGTCTTGCAATTGGTAAGGTCTTGGGTTCCTCAGGAATGGCCGGAAGCTTGAGAGTAGCAGTTCTGTAAGTGTCACAAGGAAGGGACCAACATCTTGGCCAGGGTACAAGCGCTGGAACAGCTTCTGTTTTTCGCAACAGGAAGGTTTGCACGTCTTCACGATCTGTTTGTTTCACTCCTTAAAGTCGTGCGGTTAGTTGGGCGATGCAAGACTGGTTACCAAACTGTTTGAACAGCACCTTCTTGAATTCTTCCCATGAATCAAATAATCCCTCGTATGTGTGCCACCACTTTTCAGCTTCTCCTTAGATCAGGGGGCTAACAGCATGTAGCCATCCAGCAGGGTGTAGCCCTTGTGCCTGAAATGCTTTTTCCCACTGGGTGAGGATAAGTTGAGGGTCTTCATGTTCTTGCCCCTGGAAGGACCGGGGTGGTGAGTGAACTTGAAATTTGGTGGGTTGTGAGGTTTGCATCCGGCAGATCTCACAATGGAATGAGAGCCATGTGACATCGAGTGGGGTGTCTTCCCACCCGAGACAGGAAAGGTGGTATCTTCGGTCGCAGGTCCGGCAGTTTACTATGACTAGCCCGGCTCGTGGGCAGTCTGTGGCGAAGCAGCATTGAGGTTTCTGCTGTTCTGGTTTTGCTTGTGAAGGTTTTTCCTGGCATCCCTGACAAGCAAAGAAAACATAGGGAGGTACAGCGACATCTTCTCAACCATGGCACAAATGGTGGAAGTCTGATTTGCAGTGGACACAGGTGATGATGTGTTGGCCCCTCGAGGTGCAGCTGGGTGAAGCGCACATGAGTGGATACATGGTTTTGGGTGCCACCAGGTGTTTTCAGCACTCATGGAAGTAGTATGGGGTCGTTATGGGTCCTTCGACCTCTCTGGACTCCTCTTTGTCCCCACGTTGGGTGCCAAATTGACGTGTCCGTCGTCGGGAATATGTTGATAGGGGGTGTAAGAGATTGAGCCTCTGCCCTGGCGGGAGCAAGGCCCAGTTGGGGAGGATGTAATGACCCGTTGCCCAGCAGGGAGCCGGACTCACAGGAGGGGTATCCGAGCTAATACCCAGAGGAGATCAAGACCAACTAGAAATGATTAAACTTAAGTGAAACTTAGGGGAATTCACTGAGAGAGAAGTTTATTCCCCACCAAGGATGACAGGGTGGGGATCTCTGATAATGCTAACTTTGGAACATTATATCAGTCACTGTTTACAAGTATCAGTTATGGTTACATTGAACCATGCTATCTTATATACAACATAGCAAATTGATACAGGCACTAGAAGTGATAATACATAGGGTAAATAGTAAAGGTAACAAATAACTACACATTTAAAAAATAGAATTATCTGGCAACAAAACAAGAATGAGTTTTAACACATTTAAACATACTGCCATCTATTGGTAGAGTCACTGTGGACGATTTATAGCCGCCATGTTGGTACAGTTTGCACTATGCTACACTGTCTTGCACTTTTGTAGGCGAGGTCATTAGTAAGCACATGTCGGCATGACACAGGGTTAAAAAAATTCATCCAATGAATAAATTGTTAGGTACAGCTTTAGTTGCGTTTTTTAAATCGTCACTTTTGCATGTTTTGTATATATTCAGCAAGAACGGAGGAAGATTATTGATGAATTTAATTCCAGCTTAATATTCACTTCTTTCAAATAGAACTGTTCTATAGGATATGTAATGTACATTTATATTATTTCGTGTGTTATTGAGTAGGTGAGCATAGTATTGTTAGTACAATATGTTATGTTTTTTGTTGCAAATGTGAGGGTTAGCTATGGTGAACCAAGTATATGTATGTCTATGAGTCCCAGAGTATATCGGCTGGTTGTCGACGCTCGGCAATAGTAGCCTCTGTGTGTGGTCAGCCCCTTTGCTTAGCGTCTCTCCCGCTTTGCTCCCACCCCTCAGTGTCTTCGGACCTGGAGGCGGGACAATTGGTAACCAGCAACGAGTGTGTCATGACGTGTTCGGGAGAGGCGGCACTCACGATAGGGCTCTTGTCTTGTGTGACGTATTAAATGGGTTCGAATCGAACACTTGTTCTTCACTATAATTAGGGTGACTTAGCTATCCCCACGAATGCAATGCCGAGCGCGACGGACTCCGCAGACACGCACGACCACGTGGTTGGCAAGTCTATGCTCTACCTTTGCTCCAAACAGTCCCCTACAGGTTTTTTGGTGTCAGAAGTGGGATGGAGTATCGATCACTGGTATGGAGCATTCATTCGATGAATCATGCGGATGATTTGTCATGTGAATTACCGCGCGAGTCAAGATTGTCTTGTCTCGTTCGTGATTGTTCCGTCATGTTTGTGATTATATTCGTGGAACTGTGAACGTCGTTTGTGATGAACTTTGCCGTGTTCGTGTATGAATACATGTTACATGGTGAAAAACGGCATGTTATAAGTACGTACATTAGTAAAGACGTGCAGGACGCCGCTCTGGAATATAGCAAGCCAGCGACAGACTGTCGCCGAGCAAGTCGCTGACACCGCGCTTATCGCGCTTCGCCAGCAGTCTCCGCTGGCACTCGTCTTCTCTTGTGCTTCGTGCTGCTCGCAGGCCGCTATCGCCGTCATGCCGACCACACGAAAGCTTCGCGCCGCCATGTGTACAGACCAAGGACATGTGAACGCGCTGTTCATCGCGTACCTCCGCGATTAAGGCTGTTCGCCGCCGCGCGTCACCGCTGCCTGGAGAGGGATAGTTGACCACCTATCCTCATGTCTACTGGAAGTTCTCGCCACGATTGAGGTGACTCAAAACTGTATTCAAGGTAAGGTGATTTTGTCTTATCTAGTCGTCTGTTTCGTACTCGTTACCATGGTTCTACTGTGAACATTGAAGGCAAGGAAGTCGACTTGCAAGTTGCCTTAAACCTTCTTGCATCGCGCCTAGAATCTCTTCAGCACGAAAATTCAGAACTTAAACAACAGTTTGCTCGCTCGCCGCATAATTCTAGTAACGGAGATCACGAATCACAAAGTAACATAATGCCTGTACGAAATGTCACATTGTTACCTACCATTCCAATATTTAGTGGAAAAGCTGACGACAACATTAGAGTATTTTTTATTATGATCGAACAAGCTAATAATGTTTATAATTGAACAGAAACAAAACAAATGGCAGTCGTGAAACTTAGGCTGTTTGGAGAAGCTCTTGATATTTTTCTAGCAGATAGTGCATGCCATGAATGTACACAGTTTGCACAGCTTAAGAAACTTTTGTTAGATCACTTTGGTAGAAAGCATGCTACAAGGTTCTATTGAGAACAACTTAGTCGTTTGATAATTCAAAATAACGAGTCAGTTGAACAGTTTGCCGACAGAATTAGTAAAATAAATGCAAACACATATGCATTAGGTAGTAAATTTGAACGCATCAATGCGATCCAGCAGGAAGCAGATCAACGTGCTCTTGATGCATTTCTGAATGGTTTGAAAGGTGAAATAGGCAATTTCACACACATTTATCTACCGCAGACATTTAGAGAAGCTCTTGAATCTGCAATTAATGTAATTGAAGCTGATGGAGGTCATGGAAAAGATTTAAATCTTCAAGCGAGCCATCTCACAAGTCTGTATTATCTACGCATAGATCAGTTGCTAAATGCCAGTTTGTAAGAAATTAGGACACACAATTCAAGAATGTAGAAAGAAGTTAAGAGCTTGTTTTTCATGTTGTAAAACTGGTCACGTTACCCGAAACTGTCCATCCAAGAGTAAACAAAAAGAACCACGAGAAGATGGATATTCAGGTGAGTTAAACGAGCAAGGGATTGGACAAGCCACGAGTTGCAGTCCCACGTAAGACATGTACCAGCTTCCACAACTGACAGTGACTTAGATGATCTGACTCTAGAAGAAGTATATCAGGGAAGGCCACTTATGTTTTTAATTGACACTGGTGCCCAAGTGTCTCTTATATGCCAACATGTTTTCGGAGATGTCTTGTCAAGTCCCCGCAAACCAAAGTATGGCATGCTGGTCTCGCAGGCCACAAGCTTAAGAATTTGGGAAAAACCACTGTTCTTGTTTAGATAAGTAATAATGCCTATGACATGTGCGTTCAAGTCGTGCAGAATAGCTGTAATCATTATTCTGGTGTGATTGGCCTGGATTTTTTTAAAGAAATACCATGCAGCTATAAGTGTAGCAGAACAGCGCCTGCATCTAGAGAATGATTGTTACTCCCTAGGCCAGTGCTCTGATGGTAAGGTTACTCGAGTAAAGTACAATAGTAAGGGAGTGCACACCCAAGCTCGTCCGACAGGATTTACTCAAGCCACCAAACACCTAATGGAAGCCGAAAGATTACCTCCAGGTGTAGGAAAGATAGTCCTGTATTCAAGATGAAGACAGTACATGTCTTGTCCTTGTAGAACCTGTTCATGAATGTGAAGTGTTGAACAGTCAACATTGTAAAGTTGCTAGGAGTGTCAGTATTGTTACTCCTCATGAAGGCAAATTCGAAGCCCTTGTCAATCTTGTAAACACGAGTCCAGTGGAAGTTCAAATTCCACATGGTACACAAGTTGCAGCATTAGAGCTGTTAGAAAAAGGCAATATCCTTTCTTGTTCTCATCCTGAAGAAGTGTACATGAATTATGCTCATGGTATTCAGCAGCCTGAATCCTTGAATCTGTCTAGAAACCTTAGTCAGTCAGGTAGTGAACAGAACTCGCACAATCATGTGGTCCAAGTAGTCAGCCTGAAACAGAAATTGATTTTTCAAGTAAGTTAAGTCATTGGTCAGAGGAAGATAAGGAGTTATTAGAACCCCTGTAACGTGAATCCCAACAAGAGGACGACGAGTGTAAGCTCTTCTGTAGCTAAGCAAGGTTTGTTGAAGAAAATGTTCTGTTATTTATGAAAACCCAGTTAGGTTTAAGATTAGTTGTGCCCAAGTCCCAACAACAACGAATTCTACAGGAGTGTCATAATTCAGTGTATTCTGGATATCGTGGTAAAAAAAGCCACAAATCGCAATATTGCATAAAGGTATTGGTGAGAAAGTCGCCAACAGAAAGTAAATGAATATGTAAAAGCATGTTTTTCCTGTAATTGACGTACAACACAAGGTAGAACAAAAGCTGCCTTGGTAGAACTTCCTGAAACTGAAAGACCCTTTCAGAGAATAGGCCTCGACATTGTAGGTCCATTACCGAAAATGTCAGGTGGAAACCGATATATTCTGACAATGTTAGATCATTTTTCAAGCTACTTAGTTATGAAGCCGCTGACTGATGAAACCGCCGAGAAAGTCGCTAGAACATTTGTGCTCGAGTGGATTTTGAAATCTGCAGTACCAGACTCGATCTTCATTGACCAAGAAACGAACTTCATCTCTGAGCTTATGACGCAACTCTGTCAACTGTTACGAGTAAATAGTTATGCACAACACCAGAACATGCACACAGAAATGGCGGAACAGAACGTGTGCATCGAACCATTGCAAAGATGGTTAGTCACTATGTGAACAACAGACATGACAATTGGGATATATATTTGCCATATATATGTGCCGCATATAACAGCCAGGTACATACAAGCATGCACCTCAGCCCATATGAAGTCATATATGGCATGAAGATGTCCATCCCTTATGAACATCTGACTATACCACCTTCGGTTGGTAACAATCATGTTGTCGAGTTAGCAGAAAAACTATGTGATGTGTGGAAAAATATCAAGCAACGCAACCATGCTGTGTTCCTGCAGCAAGCAGCACAGTCAGACAAGAAAGCTGTGAACAGACAGTACCGAGTTGGAGATCTTGTCTACCTGAGTAATCCAGTGCTCAAGAAAAACCAAGTAAAGAAGTTTCACTTAGCATGGAAGGGATCGTATCCTGTTCTGGAAGTGTGCTCTCCAATCACACTTAAGCTGCAGCGGCCCTTCAGATCCATCATCGTACACGTCAATCGAGTGAAGCCGTACATTGGTGCTGCTGCACCTCAGTCTGCTGCAGAAGAAGAGTACCGACCCAGAGGACGACCACGTAAACATCCGCCCATTGCTGGTACTGGCAGGTCAGTTTCACGTGTCCCTGCTTCTACCAGAGCTCGAACGAGGGCCCCTAAGAAGAAACCCCTTGTCCCTTCAGCAGCATCAACCATTTGTTCTCCCATGCCTTACAACCTACGATGTCGTAAATGAAGATGAAGTGTGTTAGTGTAAAGTTGTGCAGTTTTTGGTTTTGTATTTTGGTCTCTGATATTCAACTGACATCTTCAAATATTGGTGTTGTATTCGAACGTCAAGATAATGTTATTGTGTCTGACAGTGAGTACTTAGTAGTAGATAGTTTTAACATTTCTGTATTTGTATTATATGAAAGAAGTAAGCGGTCTTGTGAATCATCTTTGTTTTTTTGGGAAAAATATCAGTAATCTCTGTTCTACCAAAATCATTAAATTGAGTAAACATTTTCTGAAAAGAGATCATGGTACATAGTTTTATGCTGTAGTTAATCCTATCGATTTTACTTTTGTATGTCGAAGCACTAAAGCACTTTGCCTCCTGTAACTTTGACAGTATCTGAAAATGGATTAATTAAAAATGCTATTCATTGTGATCTGGTTTCAAATAGTTTTAAAACTCTTGCCATAGTTTCAGATGTCATGTACGCAAATGCTAGTTATTCTGTTTTTGCATATTCCAGAATTTCAGTCCAACATACATCCTGGAAAGATAATTGAATAACAGTTGAATAACAATATTTTGAATAAAAATGTACTTTTAGAAATTGGTCAGTATTTGCAAAATAATGACTACAATGTACCATATAATCAGATAGTGCATCTTGTAAATAAGTCTGAAGACCACTATGTTCCAGTTCTTAGTGTGGTAAATACTTGTTTCATAATTGTCATTGTAATACTAGTTTGTATAATGTTAATTGTAGTTAAGAAGTATTATCTAGCTAAAATGATAGGAGACAGTCTAAAGGACATCAAAGGAATGCCAGCTTCAGATGTTACCGAAGTCTGGCCGAGCTTTAGTGAGCAAGTTGCTGGAGAAAGTAAGTGACTGTTTCTTGTAAACTCCACATACACGCACGACCGCGTGGTTCGCAAGTCTATGCTCTATATTTGCTCCAAACAGTCCCCTACACAAATAAAATTATTTGATAAATGTATAATGACAGTAGCGTCAGCATTACAAATTGTTTAAAAAGAGGTTAACATGAAGTTTTATGCTTTGTACCAGTTTTATTCTTATTTTTTTTCTGCCTCATACAATTAGGCCATATTTTAGGACAGGCTGTACATTTGCAACCGCCCACACAATTCCAGCGACCGTTCGGGGCCTTCTTATAGCGATACAAGCCAGGATGGCCAGCATCGTCGGTGGCTAGCTGAGCGTAAGGAACGCACCCTAGGGCTACCCCAAGCCAGCCAAGTCAACTGAGCAGGTTACATTAATGCGACATCCGCCCACGTGGTAGCTAACTGACCAAAACAGCTAATTATGCACGTAACAAGGAAACCACCACCACCGCAACGTGAAGCAGCAAGTAATTTGCAAGGGACATTGGTAGTTTCGTCAGGCATGACACCGTCGCGGATCCCGAGGTGTGTACTCGCCGAAGCACATGCAACCCTAACTTCCAGTGCGGGCGGAAGGCAAAGAAAACCCATATATCATAAAACACAGAATAATTTTAGAGAGTTAATGCAGCATTCAAACGTGTGTTTACTATGTCCCCAAAAATGTATGAGTAATAACGTTCAACGGCTCTAAATCACGTAGCTCGACCCAGGGTGACAACCTGGCAGAACTAAAGATGGCCAAATGTGTCAACACACATTTTTGTTCAAAGTAGCAGTATAGTTATTTTATAGGGTATTATATGTGCATGCAGTGTTTAATGTGCAAACAGTGTCAGCTCCGACTTTGAGAGACAGATTAACAAGATAACCGGAGCGGAAGGCACAAGTAAATAATTTCCCTCAGTGTATTTTCGAAGCATGTTTTCAGCCATTGCT
>PNEQ01011384.1:65327-82446 GCA_003012365.1 Medauroidea extradentata | reverse complement strand
TGAAGAGGTATGCCAATTTCAAGTCTCGAAAACTGCTCGTCGAGCATGATTGAAGAGGTATGCCTATTTCAAGTCTCGAAAACTGCTCGTCGAGCATGATTGAAGAGGTATGCCAATTTCAAGTCTCGAAAACTGCTCGTCGAGCATGACTGAAGAGGTATGCCAATTTCAAGTCTCGAAAACTGCTCGTCGAGCATGACTGAAGAGGTATGCCAATTTCAAGTCTCGAAAACTGCTTGTCGAGCGTGACTGAAGAGGTACGCCAATTTCAAGTCTCGAAAACTGCTCGTCGAGCATGACTGAAGAGGTATGCCAATTTCAAGTCTCGAAAACTGCTTGTCGAGCATGACTGAAGAGGTATGCCAATTTCAAGTCTCGAAAACTGCTCGTCGAGCATGACTGAAGAGGTATGCCAATTTCAAGTCTCGAAAACTGCTCGTCGAGCATGACTGAAGAGGTACGCCAATTTCAAGTCCTCCAATAAGCATATTTTCTCTGACGAATTTGTGAATTTTAACCGTCGTTCTTAGGTATGTGGATTTGATGCATAAGGTACAGCAGGTTCAACACGCTCTTTTATGTATTATATTATTTCATTAAACAGTTGGATCACCACCAAAGTAAATGTTTCAGAGGCAATCCATCGGCGAAAGGATTACATGGCAGTTCACTGACAGACCCCTTAAGAATGCATAGTAGATAAATAAACGCTCAAAACATCAATTGATTTCTACGCTTTTTCGAAGCCTATATAGATAAAAGTATCAACGACAATCCTAGAAAATGGTATTTGTTATCGTAACGAGTAAATATTTATCAAAAATTACTAATTCTTTACGCGTGATTTCTTGCGCCGCAGTTAAATGCACGAGGTTCCGGCGTCAGAGATTGTGCCTCAGAAGTTCGTAACACTGGAAACAATTTTGTTTAAAACGTTGGCTAAAACTATCGTCTAGGATTGCTATTGTTTAATTTTGGAAAATTAGCTTCAAGAAACCTAATGTTATATATGTTAATGTTTTCAGCGTTGAATTATGTACCACGCTCTCTTAAGGCTAGTGATGCGGCATGAACGCGTGCTATGCTGCTCAGCTTCGAACACTCAAAATACGTCAACTTATGCGGCCAACTCAGGACTGTCTCAAGTGGCAACTTTTTCTCAGTTTTAAGGATTTTACATAGTTTTAAAGAAAATGTGATAAGATAACAAGCCAAGTGGAAATATTATGTATGTTTTTGAACATAACTATCAACATTTTAACATAACATATTGTGCATTGTAGAATTCATTAAATTAATTAGTCATAATGATAAGCACTGGCGCAAGTTTTTCTAGAAGTGATTAGCAACTCCATGGAGAAATTTCTCTGTAATCGGACAATTAGTTCACCTTTGTCGGAGTTTGGTTTATAGCCACATTCACTTGGGACTTGGTCATAAACTGTATAATATGCTGTAAGTGCATGCAAACCTCTAGGTGAATTTCCATGAAACTTCAAAGTGCATACGTATCTGTATGATTCATTGTAAAATACATATCAATATGGTTTTACACAGTAATTTTGCAATTCATATCGCAAAACATAAAACATTTTTAATGCTCACAATTACTCTATTTATATATTTTTTAAAACTTTGTCGCTCCATACTTGGCATTTTATCATGCCAATTGTTGAAAAAAATATCAAAATATATAATACATTGACAATTCAAGAATTAGTTTTAGACAACTTGAAGGCTGCGCGTAATCTATCTCTCCGAACTCTAGTACGGTTGTTCTCTTTTAGGCAATGAACTCGTTAACAAACAAAGGTAATACACGTTGCCACTCCTCAACCACTCGACTGCGGAAAAATTGCAACGCTTTTAGCTATGCTCAGAGACCGTCATTCGCCGGTATGTAGGACAGACAAATGAATCAAGGAAAGGCATTGCCGTTGGAAACGTCTAAGCACTATTAAAGCGATTGTTTCTGGCGTGGTTGCAACATCTAAGGCCACGTCCTTCAACTAAAGACGGCAATGGTGATGGCACGTGCTGTGTCGTCCTTACCGCTTCCGAGTTGTTACGCTCCAAACACACCAAATACGTCCTTACATGCGGCCTCCTTAAGGGTTTGTTCCTTAGTTTTTTTTTTCAGACTGGTGCCAATAACTGAAAATTTTTTTTTACCCAAGGCTTTGAAAAAAAATTGAGACAATGTGCTGTCACACGATGCACAATACTGTGGATGCGTTTTTTTAAATAATGTATCATTCGTCAGCAAAATAATATTTTGCTTAATTTTGGCTTATTTTCACAACAAAAAACGCGATACTTTGGTGACTTAATATAAAAAAAAGTTCAGTACATTGATACAAAAAATTCAGCTACAAATTATGACACGCTAGTGTCAACACTGTGGAACAAAATTTTGATATGAGTATTGGGTAGCAATTAAAAACTACTTTCGAAATCGTAGCAAACCTAAGGAACAAGCCCTTATGTCGTTCACAATGCGTTTCGTGCTTGGGTTTTATACCAACTGTGGCTAATTTCGCGTGAATAATTTTAAACGCAAATGCTCTAAATTAATTATTTATTTAATAATTAAGTAATTAGAGACTTAGTAGTTTGATTGAAATTGCACTTAGTGTTCTTTATTAAATACTTTTAGTTGTAAAATCTGTGGTAGTCGAAGGGTCAGGCCTCCCACCTTAGAGATCTAGGTTCAATCCCCGGTGGGTTCGTTTCCTGATTTTTCTCATGTGAGAAACGTGGCAGACGTAGAAGTTGACTGGAGAGTTTTCTCGGGTAGGCTAATTCCCGTTCCTCCCGCCTATCTCATTCCGTCGTCTCTCCACACCCATCTCACCTCACCCTTTCTTCGGGCCGACGGGCAACAGGCTTGGCTCGATAGTCGTGCAGTCGACTCAATCTTTTCTCAAACACTATGTGGCAAACATTTCAGAATGCGTGCACGTGGTGGATTTCATTTCATTTAACACATTTCGTTACATTCTAAAGCCTCGATTATCGATTGTCAAATATGCCACAACGATGTATATCTGCTCACATGTACCTTTTAACCAAAATACAATTTAAAACTGTCTTCCCATTCTGCGGTAAAATTAATTCACCTTTCCCGGTACGAAAAGAAGCTTATTCCCCTGCGTGCAGGTACGAAACGAGGCCTATAAAATTGAAGACTTGCGTCTAACCACTGAACCAACCGTGGGATTATTTACGGGAAATGTTGTCAATTATTACAGAATGTAGGTAAAAATAGATGTAACATACCATTGGCTAATACTCCCTATTTTTAAATAAAGAGACCCGGTAGAGTAAATCAATAACGGGTCGAATTTTCTGAACTTCGGAAGCGCGCATAATTTATCACTAACGATCTTATATTCTAGTTGTTCGGAACACGTTTTAAACGTTAGTTTGCTTTCTTCTATTTGCATAATGACGTGGTTTCAAAACTCATGTATCGAAAAGTACAATATATTTCAAAGGAAGTAGACATTGTTAGTACATAATATTAAGGAACCAGGCTGAAGTTTCAGCTTCCTTTTGTGTCTGCGTTTACCCGAAGGTATTTCCGTATTTAATTCAGCCACGTGTAAATCGCCTGTTTCGGTGTAAAATACTTCTATATCCACCTACCTATAAATTATCACTCAGACAGGCGGTTTTTGCGCAGCTGAATTAAATACAGGAAGTGTTGTCGAGAAAATGTAACCGTAGATAATTTACTAAGCCAGGAACTAATTATTTAGACCGAGTAAGGTATTTCTGGAGCACAATCTTTGACATTGTAAATGCTTTACAGTTAAATACGGACTACTGATAGCTAGAGATCTTAAAAAATCGTCCTCTCTCTTTAAATTAGAATCAGTGGAATTTTCACAGTTTCGATAAGTTGCAAGGTTTTATTTTTATTTACTGAAGAATATATTTTTTCAAAGCTGACTAATAAAATGTGAGAAAATAGCAGACTGGGTTAACAGATTTAATTAGTAAATACATTTCACTTTTTAATCAGTAGTGAGTGTATTTCACCTGTTAATCAGTACAAATTCAACATATTTAACTTTAATTTAAAACTTACAGTTTAACTCTGTAATTGGAAAGTCATATCCACAATTTCACCTGATCTTAATCAACGTGTAATAAATATCGCACCGCCATTTTGACAGGGAGCCGGCTACTAATTTGTATTTGCTGGGGTTTTGTTCAGTTAATTGTGTCTTTTGATAGTGTACACTTCAATGTACATTAATATTTATAGTAGACCAACGAAGCGATAATTATTCTTGTGGGTAGTTCAGTTTTAGTAATGTTCAGTTTCGAAGCACCGTTGCTCTCTGTGAAGTTATATGCAGCTTTAAAAGTTCTCACTTTAGTAGGCCCTACTAGTAGCAATTCTTCTACTTATAAAATGTTATACGAATGTAGCACATTTAACTTGTTAACAATAACAGAAAGTACTTCAATGGCACCTATTTTCACAAAGTGTACACACTGGGCAAATGGTTAAAAGAAATTGACTGGTGTGCTGAAAGTCGTAGGTTAGAATCCCTCTGGTGTATTTACTTTCCTAACTTTGGCGCATACTTTTCTTGATTTTATGATAAATTTAGAAAATAAGCATAATAATATCTATTCATCTGGGTTAATTAATTCGTTACTTTTTCAATTAGTTAACGTTTCAGATTCAATCAGTGAGTTTATTTCGCTAGTGCAATCTGTAGTGTTCCACTAATTCCCTATGGAACAGTTTCAACAATTTTAATCAGTGGAAAATCACTGGAAAACTCAGAATATTCACAGTTTTTATTTTAAAGCGCCATGAGCACAGGCTAAAATTCAAGAAGATATTAGGTTTCCGTCACTTTCGCAATTGGCTCTATGACTCATCTAACACCTCTTAGAGGGTTCTGAGACAATAATAAAGAAGAAACTAAATGCAGGTTAAAGTCATTGGTTTGACTGCATCAACGAGCAGCCAATGGGAAACAGCTATCTGCTTGAATATATTGACATTACTGGAGGTCAGCCTGCAGGTCGGTGAATCGCGAAAATTTTCCAGTATCTATTGATAAAATACAACTGGTCGCTTCTTGTAAATATTTCAATATATCTCCCTCAGGTTAATTTTCGTGCTACAGCAGCCGCCTACATTTAGCTTGAACTGCATTGCAGTATGTACGGGAAATTGCATTCATTGATTAGTATATCTTACGTCCCCGTCACGTTAATGCACTTTATATGTCGATAAAATGACACATCGCAATAGCACGCATGTAATGAGACCCTATTTCCGAAACAAAAAAAAAATCCGATTGATGTATCTGAACATTCAATACTAAGGTGCCAACGTTAAGTACGATATAAGCCCCTACGTAGGCTGTTCACGCTTAAGTGATCACGTTTTAAGGCCCGGCCATTGACGAATTTTTTACTTTCTTGCATCATTTTAGTACAAATATTTCCACGTGACTCACAAACACGGAACATACATTTCATCGCTAACAAACGGCTACGTATTATTATGCAATAATATTTCTTTATTGAATGCTTAAAAAGGAGTGATGCATTAGAGGCCGGAAAATTTCGCTGATTCAATGACCCGCACGCTTGAATCTATTGTTCTATGCACATTCAAGCCCCGCCTATTTGTTCATTGTGTGTTGTTCCACTGAGTAGCAGCTATAGTGGACAAATGGTCGAGGCTTGAGTATGCACAGGACAATGCATTCTAACATGAAGATTATTGAATCCGCGACATTTTCCGGCCCTTACGCACAAAGAAGGAAACGTTAATTGGAGTTCGTAGAATTTTTATAAATATTAAAAAAAAGTGGTAGCCACTCACTAAAGACGTTATTGCCATTGTTGTAAGCACACATTTTGCTAATATGGTGAGTTCCTTTGTAATAATTACGTGAGCTGGAATAAAGTTACAAAAATTATGGCGTTTAGAAAAATAACCACAAACCACTACCTACATATTTACTCACAACGTTGGCCAAAACCATTCTATGATTGCCATTTTTTCCTGTCAATTCAGTAAACTTCTTTATCATTAACATATGTATTATGTCATCTTGATGTATGTTGAGAGTGTTTTAAAATTTGCACACTTTACTACTCTATTTACTATAAATTGCGTAAGGAATCCTGTAATATATTTTAGTACCGTACGCAATGTTCACATGTAAAACTGTATATAGTTATCGTTGAAATACTGAAAGTACGCGTGCAAATGTCGCCCTAATCGCTACCATGCTACCAGTCCTAGGGAATGGTATAGCATTTGGCTACAGAAATATTAGTTTTAGTAAGCTAATTATGATACTTATGTACTAAATTATTTTCTTTAACACTTTCTTTTCAGGTTATATTGTCTTTAAGATTACTTGCATATGTCATGATATTTAATGTAACTTTAAATTCTCTTTGGATAGCTAAGTTAGTTAATGAATGATCCTACCTAGTTAACTTTAGTACTTTATTTATTCATATTTTTTTTTATTTAAGGCTAGGACTCACATCCAAAATTCTAATTTAATTTTTAATTTCTTTTATTTTGAATTATGAATTTCTTATTGTTTTCTTTTTCGTGTTTTGAGTCGTTTCGCGATTCGGTTTTCATACTCTCGAACCCCAGTAAAACCTCAATAGGTATGCTGGAGGGGCTGTGTTAAGTCTGAAGCGAGGGGTCCGAGATTAGGTAAGTTTTTGGCCAGCTTCGATGCCGGAATGACGTGATTTTCTCCGCGCATCGCTAGCTTAATAATTTTTGTTAGTTTTCGAAGGCCAAAAACGTAAGTCAAGGCTAGGATGACCGTGGGCATATTTAGAAGTGTCCACGAGACCTCTACTAGTTTATATTTGTGATCAAGAAAGAAATTGCTGATCCTAGTATGACGCCATCACCTCTTACGGGCGTAAGCTAGGATTGGTATGACGCCGATCTTTTCATACAACTTCAGATGTGTCAAACTATTTTCTAGCAGCTAAATTGATGTTTTATTTACTCTCGGACTTTTGAAATTCCAGTCTTATCAAGATTTTAGATTTCTTTTGTAATGACTATTAAAATATACTCATCAGTCTTGAGTTTTCCTAGAAGCTCTATGCCTACCACTCGGGAGAGTTAGAGTATAGCCGCGGACAATTTTAATGTTTATCTAGCCAAGAGTTAATGTGTGTTTGAAGCTGAGTAAGAACATTAAGTAGCCAGACGGACGATCACAGTAACGTAATTTTATTTGCTTAATTAATTACGTTAGTTGTCAGTAATTATCAATTTTAATTTGTCTTGATCTAATTTAAATATTTTGCAACATATTTTTAACTTTCGTGGAGTATTTTCAAGCTAGTTATGATTTGTCAAGAATGTAGTAATACGAAATTAAGGCTCATAACTACCTTACTATATTTATATTTTGTCAGTTAAATAAGTTAATTGCTTTTCAGTATTTTCCATGATCCCAGAATCTTAAAAAAAATTAATATTTCAAATTTTAGCAACTGAATGAACAATTTCTGGTTGTTTAGACTGGTTTTGGTCTTTAAGAGGGCGTGGTACATAATTCAACGCTAAATGCATTAATCTATAACAGTAGGTTTTTTGAAGCCAATTTGCGAAAGTTAAACAATAGCAATCCTAGACAATAGTATTATCCAACGTTTTAAATAAAATTGTTTCTAGTGTTACGAACTTCTGAGGTACAATCTCTGACGCTGGAACCTCGTGCATTTAACTGCGGCGCAAGAGATCACGCGTAACGAATTAGTAATTCTGGATAAATATTAACTCATAAAGTCGGCAAATGCTAGTCTCTAGGATTGTCATTGAGTATTTTATCTATATTGGCTTTGAAATAATGCGTAGAAAACAATTGATGTTTTCAGCGTTTATTTATCTAACACGCACTCTTAAGTCACTCTTATTCCAAGGTTCTTTCCGGCATAAGTGTTCTGCACATGTACCCAGGGTTCCAGACATGGGCATCACTAGATTCTTCACAAGGAGTGGTAAGAGTGTGTTGGTATGCAATACACGAGTACAATCAGTGAATACTCAAGGTTACCTTGACATTTCACTCTGCTACACTGGCTACCCAATTCTTACACAATTTATAACCAAACACTACTAAATAATAATACCAATAAAACATCACAATGGGGAAAACTGCAGGTACGTAACCGCATTGATGCAATATCTTTTTCATTGCTTTGCAAGAGCTACTGCTGTAAATGTACAGACGTGGTTGGTTTAAAAGATTTGTTCTGCATATTCGTAGGATATGTACATTGAAACGAAGTCACTTTCTCATTCTGGAGTGTATAGTTCAACGCCGCCCCCCCCCTACAACCTCTTTTCGACGTAGTTTCGATTTATCACGATATTTTTTTATCACTTGAAACTAATACAACAATTTATCTGTAACTATAAGCCACGCCAGTTTGAATTTTCTTTCAGATCCTCAGAGCTTACTATATCTAATAACCTTGGTATAAGAATAATAAGCCCTGTCCATCTTACATATCCAATCTACTTCACTCCACCTCCAACTCCAACTATCCCACCCCAACTCCAACTACTCCACCCCAACCCCAACTACTACACCACAACCCCAACTACTCCACCCCAACCCCACTCCGCCCAACATCAGCTACTCCACCCGACTCCAACTACTCCACCCGACTCCAACTACTCCACCACAACTCCAACTACTCCACCCCAACTCCAGCTACTACACCACAACTATTTCACCCTAACTCCAACTACTCCACCCGACTCCAACTACTCCACCCCAACTCCAACTAATCCACCCCAACTCCAACTAATCCACCCCAACCCCAACTACTTCATACAAACTCGAACTACTTCACCCCAACTCCAACTACTTCATCCCAACTCCAACTACTCCACCCCCACCACAGACTTTCCCCACCCTCTTACCTTTCGACTTCCCTACCTAACTCCCAACCTCTTACTTTTCCACATCCCTACCTACCTTTCTCTTTGCCTACACTGTAAAAATGTTAGTAATATTACTCATCATAATTATGGTAATATTCCCTAACCTTGAGAGGGAAACCTGATTTCCGAATATGTGTGGAAATTTCCGCACGGTAGTGTATTCACCACACAAACCACTCGGAAGTTTCGCTCGCGCGTTATGTCAAATTGTCCTAGAGGGCTTTCGCCAATACGCAATGAAAAATTACATTACCAGTTGAGTAAATTTTCTTGACACGTGTTGAGTAATTTTCCCTCACTTGTAGAGGTAATTAGCTTCCATTACATGTAGAGTAAATTTACCTAAAATTTTTTACAGTGTACTTATCTCTCTACCTACCTCCTACCCACCCCCATTCCTCACTTCCTTCCTTTTAGAGCAGCAAAATCGCCAGTTTACTTCCTCTGCACTTATGTATGTTGTTTGTTTGCGCAGCCTGAACGCGAGCCTGGGACCCGGAAGTGTAGCGGCGACCTTGAAAGTGAACCCTGCTCGCAAGAGCCACTCCGGGAACTACTCCTGCCGGGTCGGAGACATCTCCTCGGCCACGGCTGTCCTACATATCCTCAATGGTGAGTCGCGACGGCCCTGAGTTAAGATGGCCGTCTGGCCAAGTCACTGAGTGGTGAGCAGAGATTCGGCCGGTAGAAGTTTCTTAGAAAACTGATCAACGTGCAAGCAAGATGTAAGTTTAGGAATAGCATTCAAAGATCGTCACATTCGTTTATATACATTTCGAGTCCTTCAGTAATCTTTAGAAATTGATTTCTTGGTGCCGAAAATGGCCAAAATAGGTTCTTTCGGTTCTTCATCAAGCACGAAACACTTGGTGCAGAATATTTAAAAAGGTGTGGGTACAACACACATCTATCCTAATACTGCGTCATAAAATTATGTCTCGTATAGACGAGCTACGAGCGAGAAGAATGCACGCCAATTCAGTGACTTGCGGCTAGAGGCTAGGATGAGATGTGATGCGCGTACATTTTAACTGCCGCTTCCGAATTTTCAAGCCTCGAAATCCCAAAATACGTCCACCAGGCGCTCAAAAGTGCGGAATAATTAGCGAATTATTTTTATTTATTTATTTGGTCGCTTTACGTTCCCTCATCCAGTACAGGCCAAGGTAGAGGTACTACTCGACCACGATAACTAGTCCCGCGGGAAAAATGCGAACTACTGCTATGTTATCCTTGACGACCGTGCGCAACTGGTGTGGTGCAACACAGCACCGGCCATAATACTGTGTCACAGGCAGCTGGCTCTGTTTTTGCTGCGCTACGTCTCCACTGATCGTATGCCATGAACTTATGTCAGGCGCAGTACATTTCCCCTCCCTGTGACGTGTCTACCTACTACTAGCGTCACGCTTCTTCCCCTCACGGGAGGACTAGTTGTATCCGTGTAGTACACATGGGAAAGGGGGAAGGAGTCGGCCAGGGCCCGTTTAAAGAACTATCCCTGCATTCACTTGGAGTGATTTAGGAAAATACTGGCGAACCGGATTAAGAATGGCTGGAGCAGGAGATAAACAAAATGCAAGGCGAGTACTTTACCACTGCCTCAAGTTCTTATGGCAAAAAAAAAAAAAAAAAAAAAACATAATCTATGAAAATAGATGAGATCGGTTTAAGTCAAATCATTAAACATACATCAATAAATCTGGCTCTGCAGTATTAGTCTGGACTGAAATTTGTTAATTGAATGGTGTTATGCAGAAAGAGACCATCCCACATTTTATAAAGTATAACATGAAAAATTGTTACTAAAACATTTTTTATTTCGTTAACTAATATATTATATTTTTTTCAAATAGCCTACCTCTGCTTGGTTATGGTTGCTAAGCTACTGAAGTTTTAATGTACAATACTTTAGGAGCTTGTTTTTTGTCTGTGTCATACGGCCTGGCTTGGATGCCTCATGCATAACAGAATGCAATTTTGAGTTGTGATAGATTATGATGTGTTTTCAGTTTTTCTGTTAGCTAAATTAAAATGGCAATGCTACCCCAGATATCTGTTCTAAAATGTTATAACTTTAAATAAAATCAAAAACTGCTTAGTCTCTCACAGTTTTGACACTATTCAGAGCGTCGTTGCTTAGTATCATTTATTTTGCATTATAAGTTATCGTATTACAGTTAAAGAAATTTAATTTTTAGTAAATTTTCAAGGTAGGTTTCCTTTAACTAAAGTTTAATTTATGGAATAACTGAAAACTCATTTTCAACTTACTTTTTCATAAGCTGCCGCCACGCAAAATTAACATACTCCATTCTTACTTGTTCTGTATACAACGTACATAAGAAATTTTAAAAACCGTCAATGAATTAACCCTGTTTTTTTAAATATTTCATACAACTTAATGTGCGATGTGTTGCGCAATTGAAAACAATGTAATGCAATGGCCACGCGCACAACACGACCACATTCCATGCCTCTACTGTGCGAGTTACCTACCGTTAAAAGATTAACGCGTTATTACATTCTGTAGGAACACTGTAAAATGAATGTACGTTTACAAACTAAAGCTTATAAACTAATCATCAAAACATTTTGCTAACAGGTAACTCAAGAAAAAAGTTGCCATTTTTAAACTGGATAAAAATGTGTAATGAGCACGTATTTTCATTAATGCTTTATTAACAGAGTGCTTTAATGTAAAAGACAAAATCAATTTCGTCTCCCTGTCGGTGTTTAAAAATGTTAATACTTGAAAAAAAATTTTAGAGGTTATTTGCAATTGTTTGAAATAAATGAAAGATCATGGTCTTAACTCGTTGTGGCGACGTGGCATTTAATAATCACTTCAAGGTCACACTTATAGCTCAGTCGCTTGTGAGCTTCTAACGGGCAAAATCGCTCAAAGTAGGACGTATCCTGAAACACGGCAAACATTGTTTATTTTGTCAGCTCGGCAGTCGCGCAAGGATATTGGAAACTGGGACAGGCACGTTTGCTACGTAGCTTGTGCACTGTGTCCAGACATTGATTTTTAGATGTAATGATGAAGGGGCAAACTTATGGTGGGAAGGTGGTGCTATTGATGGAAACCCTGCTGACAACTACTCGGCCGATGTTGACAAATGTCGACACATAATGCATGAGCTTGACGCACGCTCTGAAATGTCGCGGCAGAATCGTGTGTTTACCTAACACCGTCCGACGTAAAAGAATGGCTTTAGACATATTTGCACGGTTATTTATGTTACGGTCAGCGACAGCACTTTATGTAATAATATCATCTCACATACTCTAGGGAAAGAAGGGAAAATTCGGCGATTCAGTGACCAGAATGTTAAAATCCACTGTTCTGTGTACACTTCAGCCCTGACCGCTTGTCCACTATCTACTATACGCTGTAATAACCGACAGTGAATGAATAAACGGGTCTCGTATACTAAGTAAAATGAATTCTAACATGCAGCCACTGAACTAGCAAATTTTTCCAGTCCCTATAAATAGATAGTATTAGTATAACTCGGTACGGACGTACAAAAAAAGCGGGAGGTTTCACACTGAGGGTACATGCTTCTCAATTTGTGTCAGTAAAAAAATCAAAATTGTGATCGCCAAATCTATCTTCCACGACATCAACACTGACATAAATTTGTAGTAAACTATTATATTACTTTCTTGGCGTGTGTGTCTTACCTTTGGTACGCATGATTTAGTTGTTAGGCAGTTATGAAAGTATGTTATAACCATTGCGAGATGAGTCATTGTAAAAAATTAAATTAAAGTTTTATTATGCAAGTTTTTGGCTCAGCTGTGCCGCGTATTGCCTACCCGTAAGGATTTTCTACGTATTTTTTGTTTTCTCGAAAACGGTTCACATGAGGATGTTACCTCAAGGCGATTTTTTCTTTCGCTGGCGTCTCCTGCTACAAACTGTCATTCAGTAGCAAAAATTGTCTGCCTAAAGAGAAGTGAGTGAGAGATTGTGGTCAGCGCTCAACATCGAGGTTTTATAGCGCTGGTGTGGAGTGACGTGGAATAAGTATGGAGCAGCGCCGGAATGAAGGGGCTTGCGAAACGGGAGGTCCCAGAGAAAGACCGAAATCCGGGGACCGACTCCGCCGGGAATCAAACCCGGATCGCCTTGGTGGGAGGAGAATGGTTTGACCATTCGGTCACCGCGGCCCCGCCTACGAAGACTTGAGTTTACCCCGTTACCTAATGAATGTGAAAGGTATTTAAAACTTCACAGACTAGATATTATTTAACCGATCCCAGGAATGTCTAGTTTGTTTCTCCTTTCTTTTCTATTTTTATATAAAGAAATGCTTGTTTTCAATTTTCAATCGCGAATTTCTCCCTTAAAGTTTTGTACCAGCCAAAAACTCACATTACATGACTTCACTTAAATTTTACATGGAGCAATGGCTAGATACTAGAAAAATTCGCGGATTCAGCGATATGTATGCTAGCCGTCAAGAATATGTGTGAACACAAACAACAGCTATTCATTGGCTGCTCGTTGACGCAGTCAAATGGCCCCGCGTTTTGTTACATTGTTATTATTTGCTCATCGACTTTAAGGACGTTGGACCCGTAAAAATTCGAAATTTTATATTTGTGCCAAACACTGTTCATCTTTTACACATAAGATAACATGTCATTTCCCCAAATAAAAAAAAACTAGGTCCCATAGTTTTAGCATAATCATCTATCAAAGTCGCAAAATGGCAGTTGCGGTGTAGCCAAAATAATAAAAAATAATTAACTTGTAGAAACAAGATAATTCGTATTAATTCTTAATGATGTGAGCTACTTCAGGACACTTTTTAAACACTAAGCGATACATTTTTGTATTTTTAAAAATTTATGAAAATGAGTAAATTTTTGCACAACTTTGACTTTTGGCTATTAGACCTACTAAAATTTTCAAAACTAACTTTTGTCAACCATGTCTTAAAATACATTGATACACTGACTATCAGTTACTGTAATCTTGAATTTATTAGTTAATTACTTTTTTTATTTTGGCTACACCGCAATGGCCATTTTGTGACTTTGATGGGTGATAATGCGAAAACTATGGGGCCTAATTTTTTTTTTATTTTGGGAAATGACGTGTTATCTGATGTGTAAAAGTTGAACAGTGTTCGGCACAAATATAAAAAAATGAAATTTTACGGGTCCAACGCTCTTAAGGCGGCGTTAAATAAGTCAACAGCCAATTGTGAAAGTAGTACAAACTTACAGTTGCTGGAATTCTAGCTTGTGTCTGAAAGAAAACGCGAATTTTCCAGGTCAGTAGTAATGGCACGAAGTTAACACACTGCGCTGCATGGTCGCAATACAAATGCCAATGAGAAAACGTGATATACAAAGTAGGCCTATAATGCTAATGATGTTTATTGAATTTTGCAGGGATATGAAAGTCATATATAATACAAAATCAAAAAAAGATATCTTATAAAATTTTTTTGTAAATTTTTTTAACTAACGTATTAACTTACCAACTTGGAGCGATATTTTTTTAGATATATGCGGTTGCTAAATAATGTATCTAGCATATATAGTGTTTATATAAAAATAATAATTTATGTTGGTCATACACCTCCCATTTTAAAAATCACTCAAAGGTCACTACCAACATTTTGCTTGCGTAAATTTTTGGTAAACTTATTTATAACACCGTAATTTCGTAACTCCAAACTCCAGCGCTAGAGAATATGTTCCACCAGAAAAATATTTTTTATTTTTTCAAATAAATAGCATTAAGAGTTTTCTAGAATAGCGTCTATTTTTTTTATTATTTATTCCTGCAAATTTAATAAAAGTTTTCAGCGAAGAGCAGTATGTGTCACATGGTCTTGGGCCACATGAGACACAAAAGTAACTTTATAACTTTTTGGCAACTATTTTTGTAAAGGCCGTCCAATGTCTCACAACGTAAAGTTTTAAACGTATCCATGCATGACGTTCACAGCATATTAATTCGTTGTGAGATTTCCTCCCTTATTAATCATTTCACTCTGACATTCCTGAAATCGGAATTTAAAAAAATTCCTTTAATTTTTTTAAGATTATCAAAACCACTAAAAAAAAACTTTGCTACTGATAGCAGCAATTGTTGATACAAGCATCTCTTACGAAAAACCAAGTGGTTTGCCTTTTGAAAGTCATTGTCCTTTGTCATAGAATAATAAACAGGTGGCGTACTTATCATAGCGGATTAAGTTTCTGGGTTTAATTTTAGAGCCAATATTTATTGTAAAAATTTCATTTTCATTTAGATACACGAGTCAAAGCATTAAACTAATAGTCTACGCTCATTCAGTAGCTCTTAAGTTTCGGTCTTTTATATTTAACATTTTCTACATATTTTCTACCCAAAAAATTTAGCTGTTTTTCAGAATGTACCGACTGATGTCCCTGGTTTCAGGTCGACATAAAATGGTCATGCGATGAAATGAACTGCATAACAGTACATTATAAATACAAAATTGAAGTGCTTAAAGATTACCAATTTGCCCCGATCATGATTTAGAGCATTTCTTATCAGAATATGCTTCCGGGCTTGGGTTTGAACAAAAATTTAAGTGAAAGTATGCTTGTGGCTAGCTTCTCGGACAACAACGAATACCTCGTCATTCCTAGGTTTACCCTTAAGGGCAGTTACGTGGCAAAAATTCATAATTTTATAATTGCACGTCATAGTGATCGCTATACCATAAACGTTACTTGTGGCTACATTTTCCACCTGCAAAATTTTTTAACGCCTATAGTTTTCCCATAGTGACATGACAAAGTCAAAATTAGCAAGTTACGGGAAAATAGTAATAACAAAACCAAATGTCATACTCGAAATAAATAATTTACACCTACATTACATTATTATAGGCAATATGTTAAAACGTTAAAAAAACACATAATGAGATTACTTTGTACTTTTTAAAAAAATCTGAAATATTTGGCAATTTACTTTATGGCAATTTTTAAAAAAATACGAACGGACTGTTGTGTTTATATATACTGTATACACACACACATATATATATATATATAGCCCATAATGTATAATTTAAGTGTAAATTATTTCATTCGAGTAATACACCTGGTTTTTGTTATTACTATGGTCCTGTAATTTGCGAATTCTGACTTTGGCATGCTGCTATGGAAAAACTATGACAGTTAAAAAATTTTACAGGTGGAAAATGTAGTCACAAGTAATGTCTATAAAACGAACACTATGTCGTTCAAATATAAAATAATGCATTTTTGCCATGTGAACACCGTTAAGGTAAATGCTACCCCAGAACCCCGGAAAGGGCAAGGATAGGAATTAACACGTTTGAATCAAATAAGACGGGGCTCAGTACGTACCAAATCTAAATACATGATGTTCACGTAAGTATGTAACAAATTTTGCGACATGATTCTCTGCAAAAAAAAGTTAGGAAAGGTTATGTATTAAAATTTCTCAAGGGAGAAATTTGCGATTGAAATTCGATATTGAAAACCTACGTTTGTTAAATTAACAAAACGCGAGGAGAAATAAATAATGACATTCCAGATACGTTTTGATAACAATACCTGCATCTGTGAAAAAAAAAATGGTTTCGAATATGTTTCACCTCCATTAAATAATGGGGTTTTGTTCAAACCTCTTGTGTATAGCGTGTTGCGTACTTGGAAGGCTCCACATATTTTATGTCCATTTTCTCGTAAACAATTTACTTATGGGTAGGGACCCCTGATTTTCGCGAAAAGAATTTTGCCTCAGTTTGTTTCAGTGTCTTACGTACACATCTGACGTTCATCTTCATGGATAGCGATTGGATGTTTCGACTCTCACAAGTCTTGTTGTTCTACCCACAAGTCACTGGCGTGTTGTTCTGCAGTCACCTTAATGTAATTGGCTCAATAAAATGAAATACGACTGTTTACAAAGACACGCTGCCAATAACCTTGAAGCCGAACTGCAGATATGCACACAAGGCACTGAAACAAACTGGGGCAAAATTCTTTTCGCGAAAATGAGGGGTCTCTACTTATGGGTGTTGCCACAAGGCGACTTTTTTTTTTCTTTTTTTTTTTTCCGTTTATTGGGGTCTCCTGCTACAAACTGTGTCGTTTAATAGCCAAAAA